>PVKC010011802.1:0-24317 GCA_004027635.1 Crocidura indochinensis | reverse complement strand
TGTAGTTTAATTGCAAAAAGAATAGAAAAATAAATCTGAAACTTCGCTTTCATTTTAGTAGTAATTAGAATACTGTCACTAGAGATTTAACAAACCAGATTTGTAGAGGTTAATGAAATATGCTCTGCTAAGCAGAATTTTGAAATATTTAAAAGGTATATTGAAAAACAGAGAACAGAAGAGACAAGGAACTGAGAATAGTGCTGCTGACGGTAGTATTCAAATTCTTCCTTAACCAGGGACAACACAGCACAGCAGGTATTGTGTTTGCCTTGTACACATCATTTTTGCGTCCATTCGTATCGTCCCATAAAGTCTCCTGAGTATCAGCAGAATAACTCCTAAAGAAGAACCAGGAGTTACCCCTTGTTCAGAAACAACAAAATTCTTAATATAAAAAGAAAGAAGGGGCCTGGGAGATAGCATGGAGGTAAAGCGTTTGCCTTTCATGCAAAAGGTCATCGGTTCGAATCCCAGTGCCCCATCTGGTCCCCCATGCCTGCCAGGAGCAATTTCTGAGCATGGAGCCAGGAGTAACCCCTGAGCACTGCCAGGTGTGACCCAAAAACCAAAAAAAAGAAAAGAAAATAATGTCATACTTATTTTTAATTTGACTTAAAAGATAACAATTGCATTCACTTTTAAAATCTTAAGAAATATCCGAGTTGTAAGTTTTGAGAAGTTTAAAACTTTATCTCTGGCCATACTTGTATTTAATATAGATAAATTTTGAAGAATTTAAGTGTGATTATTTTGGTTCTAAAAAATATTCCATAAAGTCATGATTACATGAATTTAGATTAATGCAGAATGAATCTTGATATCCTAAATTAGGTGAATAAGAATCAAGTTCCACAAATATATATATGTAAACATATATATTTATGCATACTATATATATGGATATGAAATTGAGAAACACTCAAAAATTTAAGCTTTCCTAAAATTCACTCAAATTGTGAGTTTTAGGAAGTTTTTTAAAACTATAATTCAGGCCATATATGTATTTAATCTATATCTAGATAAATTTTAAAAAATTCAAGTGTTATTTTGTTTGGGTTCTAAAAAATATTTCATAATGCCATAATTAGATGAACGTAAACTGATGTTTAATAAAACCTGATATTTCGGGGCCCGGGAGATAGCATGGAGGTAAGGCGTTTGCCTTTCATGCAAAGGGTCATCAGTTCGAATCCCGGTGCCCCATATGGTCCCCCGTGTCTGCCAGGAGCAATTTCTGAGCATGGAGCCAGGAGTAACCCCTGAGCACTGCTGGGTGTGACCCAAAAACCAAAAAAAAAAAAACCTGATATTTCAATTTAGGTTAATAATATTAAATTTCATAAATATATATGTATATCAGCACATATATTTGGATATATGCATACATACATTTGTGTAAATACATATATATTTGTATATACATTCATGAACATAATTGAAATTTTTGAGCACATTTATTGGAACCATACTATCACACAAAGTATGGAGAAGAAATAATTATTTCTAACTATAGAATCAGTTGACAAGATAAAAATGTTAAAATATACACAAAATCTCACATACATCACTAAAGATATCCCACATGTTTCCCTAGGGTGATTTTACCTTTTAATGCTGATGAGATCTGAGTGATCTATGCTTTCTTAAAGTATTTCATAGTTCTGATTTATTGAAACAAATGGGAACTTATTCTAAACCAGGCATAATATTCTGGTACTCGCCCAAAACAATAGCTGTGACCAAGAATTTATAAATAGCATTTATCCAAATGCATAAAAATTATGTGAATACCATTTTGATAGAACCTTTCAACTCAATTAAAATTTTCATTAAAAAGATAGTTTTTTTCTCCCCCAAGTCAGATGCTGAAAGTGCTTAGTGATTTACATACAAACTTTTGACTCCAAGAATCTGACCTACTAACTACTTCTTTGGAGAAATACTTTAAAGAGAGCTGCTTCAGTACAATAGCTTTTGAATACAAACATATATTTTAGGTTTTGAATGTCTTTGAGAAATGAGAAAGGAACATAGCCACATATGATCAACTGATAGAAGAGTGATGCCACAAAATGTAAATAAATATATTCTTTGTTTTCTTGAGATTGAAGCAAATGTAAAAAAATAGTAGATCTTTTAATCTGTTGCTATGCCAACAGTAAAATTTTAAATGGATCCAAGAAATGGGACAATTTTCAAGAACATAAGCAAAGCCTATGTCAAATAAGGAAAATTGTATTCATATTATCCATACTCCTTCAGGGGATAGAGACTTGAGGGAATTAGTGCAGAATTAATTGATCAGGATTTTTCCCCTCTAACCACACTTGGCAGGAAGTACAGAATCTCAGCTATATTTTGCTGAGATCTAGATCTGGATTTAGGTTAAACTTTTAAAAGCTTATGGACACCAATATCCCACTACATGTATAGCAGGATAGCATGTTTCTATATTTTAAGATTGATTAACATATATAACAAAAGACAAAAGTCAATAAATCTTAACCTATATTTCTCAGCATGATACCAGATGATGTCATTTTCCATTATGAAAACATCTTAATAAAATACATCACATGTGAAAATTGCTAGCATCCTTTCTTAGTCAGACAAAGGCAAGCATTATGTTCCCCAGAAATAATAAAGATTAAAATAAAGGATGACCTGAAATCAATAATTATGTAACATTAAGATCATAAATTTATCAAATTATCTTCAGAATTGATAGGATTCTAACACTTGGCTATTCATTACAATGATCAATTGTGCTTCCTCCCAAACAAAATGAAATGTTATTTTTGAGAGAACGTTGGTGTATATTATAAAAATACATTTTAATACATCTAGTGGTCTCCCAACTGTATAGGAAGTTAAGAATAGATTTCCTTAGCGAAAGAAAGATAAAAACTTAGTTCAGCTGCCTTTCTTGAAAGTATTTTTCTAAAGAAAGAAATAGATAATTTGAAGTAATTAAGAAGTATTTTCAATTAAGTACTTGTCTGTTTGGGTGAGTCTGTCTTATTGCCTATGAGAAAGTGGGGGGAATCCGGCTTTCACTTCTTTTAAATGTTTATGTTAATCATTTAATTATTAAAAGAATTCACTCTGAACTATAAGTCCTTATCATATTATTTCTTTATACCAAAGCTAAGAAAACATCTGAAAGAGCAGAGTGAAGGAGAAAATGGCATTCTTTTCATTTTCATCTAGATTTTCATCAATTGTTCTTAACTCTCTCATGTTCTTTAAACATCAAGAGGTGAACATTATATAAATATGCCTTTTGAGCTCATCTTTAAATCCTAAGCTTATTCACATACAAATAAAGATTGATCATTGACTATTGAATATCATTCTGTTTCACTTTTGCTTTCTGAGTAGTGAGCCATTATGATTACTTATATTAATAATGCAGGATAAATGACAGCTTTATTGTTAAGCTATCACTCTTTAGAGGTCAGTTATTGTGACTATGCATTTATCTAAGAAAATATAAGCACCACTTATATCTATTTCTATACACAGAATATGCTTTTTATTGGCATATCTAGTTTTCACAGGTATAATGGTAGCATACCAGTTAACAAAAACAATCTTAAGATTGGGTAAATAACATAATGATTTGTTCTTTCAGGTGAGTTGTTTTGTTTATTTGTTAGTTTGTTTTTTGGCATATATAGATGTCCTCAGAACTTACCTCTGGCTCCATGCTCAGTGATAGTTCTGGCAGGGATCAGTGAATCATATACTGCACCAGAGATCAAACCTATATTAGTCACATTCAAAGATAGAACTTTCCCTCTGTATAATTTCTCTATCCCTATAGATGATTTACTTATCCTTAAATAGTGTTGGTTGCCTAGTTTTATGTCACAAACTGTTTCCCCCACAAAATTGTATTTTATGAAATGTAAGTGATCATATTGAATGTATACAGAAAACTAATCTCTACCAATGATATTGAGACCTTTATATAATGAAGCACTTTCTTCAAATGCAAGCAACTGAAGAGAACCCAATATATAAAATTAACAACAATAACCTTCATTCTTGGCTTTTTTTGGACTTCAAGTAAGCTGAAAGGAATCATTTACTGTGCAACGTTGTAAAGATCAAAGATCCACTTTTATATATATTTAATATTCTTTATTAAATTTTTCAACTCTAAAGCTTTGACACCATCTGTAATATTAATTATGTTTTTTGCTTGTTTCAGTCAATGATTTATTTTAAGATTATGATTTTGCTTCTCATGTATAAAATGGTTGTTGTAGTAGTCTTTGACCTTGTAAAATTACATTTATATAATTTTGTAAAATTACATTAAGAAGTATAATATAGAATTAATACTATCTATGTATATGGGGGTAACTTTCTTTTTTGTTATTTTACTTTGATTTGAGACCACATCCAGAAATGTTCAGGGTTTCTTCCTGGATCTGCACTCAGAAATCACTCCTGGTGGTGCTCAGAGGATTATATGAGATTATAAGGATTGAATCCAGATCACCTCTGTGCAAGTCAAATGCCCTACCCACTGTACTATTGCTTTGACACTGAGAGTAATTTTCTAAAATATATTTTTATATGGAACTATAAGCCTAAGGATAAGTTATAAAACCCACTCCCATAGATATATTGGCCATCTGATATCTTCTTGAGTATCTTTTTTTTCCTGTTTTTTGACAAAGTTATTAACTGGAACTTTTCCTCCTAGATGTGTACTTCAAATTAAAATACTTTCTATTTATGAAAGATAAAAATAAAAACAGCAAACTTTGTAATGCAATAAAACTTAAGTAAAGTTTTTAAAAAGTTTAAAGGTTTCCATATTCTAGAAGAATTACTGAATTGTAAAATTAATAATTTATAGAAATGTATGTAAAACTAAGGGTTAAATACATTCTAATGGGCCATTAATATAAGCAAACCCAGCAAAGTTTCCTCTTCTTATGTATTCTCTTTGAAATCATTAAAAGGAAATGTTAAAATGCTAGCTTACAATCTGAAGGACATTATTTAATTTTGATACGACAAATGTTTATTGAATATCAGCAATGTAGAACTCATTGTGCGAAACAATGTGCTAGACTGTATAGAAAGAACAACAATCAATCATTCATAATACCATTCTCTCAGGAAACATACAATTAATGAAAAAAAGTCACACATTCATAAATTAATATCACATAGCTGTTAATGGCCCTAAGAACTATGCAAAATATTGTTTACGTAATATCAATACCTTTAACCTTTACCAAAACCTTCAAGTTTAAAAATAAGTAATTCAAGGTACAAAGTAATTAAAATAATCATTAAAAAACCACAAAGCTATTTAGGGCAGAGCAAGATTGAAGCCAAGTAGTCTGGCCCTCAAGTCCACACTCTGAACTATTATTTTTTTCTGTTCTGTAAAACAAAATTGTATGTTGCATCAAATAAAGAATAAATAGTAATAAAAACATATGCAGAAGTATTACAACGTAATGTTTTTCACATTGACTAAGTTCTGAAACTTTTTATTTCCTTATAATTTTGATCAGAATAAAATATTTTGTTCTTAGCAATCATGGAAATAATTATACAGATGTTTTAGTTCATTCGGACAAGTCATAAAAATACTGACTTGGTGGCTTAACATAAACAGAAATCCATTTTCTTAATGCTTGCACTTAGAGGATTAAGACCAGGGTCATTGTAGCTATCTGAGAGTTTCTTTCAAATTACAGATCTCTCATAATTTCTGTACTGGGAGGAGGGGCAAGATCATGTTTTGGAAACTCATTCAGAGCAACTAACTTATATTTATGAGGTATTTGTACTTCATTATCTAATTACCTTCCAAAGACCCCACCTCATAAAAACATCACATTTGGCATTAGAAGGCCAATTGTTGAGGACTTTGGCTTATGATTGGTCCCATCTTGTATTGAGGCAATCACTGACACCATATCCAATGATAATAGCCTCCAATAAGAGAACTTATCTCTTTGGCCCCAAATAAACACTTAGGCAATGCCCTCTTCTCTGTGCTCTACTTTGCCAAATCATGCCCATTTTTTCAGACTTATGGTTGGCTACAAGTGTTTGTTAAGATTCAGTTCTGTCCTAAGAAGTTTATTATTCTATAGCTTTCTCTCTTTACTACCAGAACCTAGTAACAATCATGGCCCTGTCTCTAAGAAAATATACTTCTGCTTTAGTATTAAAAGAATTATCGGGGTCGGAGAGATAGCACAGCTGTGTTTGCCTTGCAAGCAGCCGATCCAGGACCTAAGGTGGTCGGTTCGAATCTTGGCATCCCATATGGTTCCTCATGCCTGCCAGGAGCTATTTCTGAGCAGATAGCCAGAAGTAACCCCGGAGCACCGCCGGGTATAGCCCAAAAACAAAAAAAAAAAAGAAGAATTATTTTCTATTGATAAGTCTATAAATTCTGTCACCATCAACAGAAAGGGCAAAAATCCTGACATCTCCAGTAATCACAATTATATAAAAAAATCACTGTTCTCATGTTTCTAATGTGAGATAATAATAAAATAATAGCAACAGCATTATCATGATTATCATGATCATCAAAGCAAGAAAATAATTCCAAATTGGATTTTGGAGGGATACATTCAGAACATAGGAATGTATTTAGGAAGTACTTCATTTTCAATGACTAGATATAAAAATAATGGTTTCTATTTTACAGATAAGACAAAGATTCAATTAGTTTTAGTATTTCTCCAAAATTTCATAATAACAAAATAGCATGTAAAATAATTATGCAAGACAACTATTTTGGCATTTAAAAAAATAATTTCAGAGGTCAGGAGGTCGTGCATAGGGCACTTGTCTTGCACATCCAGGTTCTATCTCAACATACCATATGCCCCCCCAGCACTGCCAGATATGATCCCTGAGCACAGACATGAGAGTCAGTCCTGAGCTCCACTGGGTAGAACTCCCACAAAAATAATAATAAAATTATGTAATTAAGTTAAGAAAGTAGAATTTTAGGCATAGTTGGAATAAAACACAAATATTCAAGTTTAGATATGTTAAGGAACTGATTATTAGTGGTCCAGTTTAACTAAGAAATAACATGACAACTTGGATTTCATAATGATGAATTTGATAATGGTCACAAAAGGAGAAAAATATAATGAGATAATAAATATGACAATGTATCACAAGGAGAGTCTGATTAAAGGCAAGTCATCTCAATGAGGAGATTATTGATATTGAGAGAAAATACTAAGGAATAAAATAATACTACAATTATTTAGGATTGTCAAAGAACATGTCAATACAAAACAGGAAAACAGAGTAAGATGTATTGTCCAAGACCAGAGACTAATCTAACAAGGAATAAGTACTATATTTTTAGTACCAATATGCCATTTCAAAAACTATTTTTAATAGAACGGTATGAACTTTAAAACACTGAAATTGAAATGTCCATCACATTGATTTTCAGATGTCATTTGTGTATACTTAAGCACTCAATTATAAGAAATAGTCCCATAAAGTATCAAAAGTTGTATGAAGTTAGACTATTTTATTGAGAAGAGTGAAATAAAACCAACTGTGTAATTCACAGAAAAGTTATCATTGAAATTTCATTGGAATACAAAGAATGCTAATTCTGTTTTCTCCAAAACATGTCTTTTAGCTTAATAAAAAATAAATAGTATCTATAAAAATACAATATGAAGTCCGGGAGATAGCACAGTGGTAGGGTATTTGCCTTTCAAGCAGCCAACCCAGGACAGATTGTGGTTCGAATCCCGGCATCCCATATGGTCCTCTTTGCCTGCCAGAAGCAATTTCTGAGCACTGATCCAGAAGTCACCCCTAAATATGAATCTTTATAATACAATACTCAGTCACCTAACCTCAGTTAAAATGTAGTAAAATAGGGTCAGAGAATTGCACAGTTGGTAGGGCATTTGCCTTGAATGCAGCCAACTTACAACAGACCCAGATTCGATTCCATAAGGTCCCATGAGCTTACCAGGAGAGACTGGTCACAGAGCCAGGAGAACCCCTGTGCACCAGTGGCTGTGATCCACCCCCCAAAAAATGTAGTCATGGTGCATATGTAGCTTTCCATATTCGCACAATTTTTCTCAAAGAGAGAAACTTTCTTTCGAAAGGAACAAGAAATCTTCAGCTCAGTCCTCACATTAAAAATGTAATACCTTTTGAAAGTCTCTTTTGAGCTTTCTCCCAGTTATAAAAAAAAAAACAATTTGGAATTCATTTGTCTTACAAAATTTCTAGTTTCTTTTCAATTCACACATAATCGTCACACAACTCACTTAATAACTTACTGAACTCTTAGTGACTTAAACACAGAAATATAATCCAGATATTAACATTATTAACAAGTCCAATAGAAGGTACTAATGACAGTATTGAAATAGCAATAGTACAACTAAATTTTGGGGAAAGCCATGCAAGGTGGTACTCAGGGTTACTTATTATTCTGTTCTCAGGGATTACTCCTAATGGTGCTTGGGAGACCGTATAGGATGCTAGTGACCAAACTCAGGTCACATGCAAGGCAAATACATAATCCGCTGTCCTATAGCTCCAGTCACACAACTATTTTTTTGGGGGGAGGGTCACAGCCAGGGGCACTCAGGGGTTACTCCTGGTTCTGCACTCAGAAATCAACCCTGGCTCGGGGGACCATATGAGATGCTAGGAATTGAACCAGCGTCCATCCTGGGTCAGCCGCGTGCAAGGCAAATACTTTACCACTGTGCTACTGCTCCAGACCTACAACTAATTTTTAATCAATAGTTTCCTCTGCCCTCTATACATTTTAGAATATTATTTTCAAAAAGCAGGCCTTTTTCCGCTCCTCGACCATCCTCCTCCTCTTTTTGTGCTTTGTAATTCTTTGTAAAATTGAACACATATATCACACTGATATTTCTTCCTAATGATAGCAATGCTTATTTCTGGAGGATTTCTTAGCTAACCTGTTTCATCTGTAGCAGTGTTAGGTAAATCTCAGATTGAGATTTCTATGCCAGCCTAAATGGATCCTTTTTTATCTTGCCCTGTAGGCCTGTGACTCATGGAATCCATGGTGTATTGTGATGCTCTTCATGATAATGCAGGAGAAAAGATTAGTTGTGTTCTGAGCTGTATTCAGGCTGTTTTTTTTTTTTTAGTTGCCTAGGAGAAAGAAAAAAATCTTTAGGAAAAATATATTTCAGAAAATCTTTTCTGAATTGATATGTACTGCATTTCTCCTTTTTTATACAAGGTGACAGTGTGTGTGAGGTGTAAAGATGAGTTTGCTCAGGCAATTACCCCTTGTTGATAGCAGATTATTTCCTCTGGCAAACTCAAAAATAACTTGTTGGTGTATAAGTTACTGCTGTTCTGGGGATGTAGTAATTTACTCTCCTGCCTTTTTTATGAGCACATTTATTTTAATCAGTAGGGTTCAGAATAGCTCTTTTTCATCTAACTCCATCTCTTTTGGAGTTATACACTTTCTAACATATAATGAAGGAAGGTCCTTTTGCACACACAGGAGAAAAAAGGCATGATATATTACTGAAAAAATGGTCTTTGCCCAGGAAATCATATCCCATGATCTTTTTTTTTTCCATGTTAAAAACACAACATCTATTCTCTACAGCTCTAGTCCAAATTATTTTTCTGACGAAAACGATGTCTTAGCTCACAGAGCAACTCAACATTATCTTTCATCCTAGTGACTGATAGCAGCGCATAGTTACACATGTAAGATGAAGAAAAACATGAAAAAAAATCAGTTTAGCAAAGCCTATATACGTTTTGAAGAAATATTGCAGGTTATATACTTTACTGAATGCTACAGGATAAAAGCAAGCTGGAGAGTTGTACTCCTTCCATCAATTTTTAGATAAATAAAAAGGAAAAAGAGGCCCACAAGATGAAAAAAAAAAACCTGGTTCCTTGGCATCTGGCAAATTTAAGAGAACCAAGCAAATGTTTTAACTAATATCCCAAACCTTTCTATTGTATGACCTCTCTTAAGGGAAACATATAATCATATTGTGAGTACTCTTGCTAATTTTATTGAGTTATTGTAAAAGCAAAATTAATTTTCTAATACCAGTCCCTGTATGGCTAAATCTAGAAGAATCCCATAATTTAGTTAGATGAAAGTTCAGTACATGATAATGAACTTAATCACTTATTTTACTCTTTATATAGTAATGGCAAGGTCAGTAACTCCACTATTATAGTTTTTCTACCAGTGGGCAAAGCTTAGCTTATGAGAATCCCGACAACAAAGCTATGAGCCATGCATCATTGACAGTATGTTCTTGTTAATTCATAAAAAAAAAAAAAAAGTACAAAATTCCCTCTCGTTTCGAGGGTTGGAGGACAAAAGCATTACAATGCCTTTATATTTTCTTCACAATAAAAGAACCATAATGCAAAGACCTTCTATCTTTGTGTTTATTTCATAAAGTTTTTATTTAGGTAAAGAAAAATGTCACAAATTACTATCGTGTTAAGAAAGTAAAGTAGAGCATAAGGAAATAGTACAGCAGAGAGCGACTTGCCTTGCAAATAGCTGATATAGATTCAAACTCTCAGCAACCCATATGGTCCCCAGAGCCAGGCCAAGAGTGATCCCTTGGCACAGAGTCAGAAGTAACCAAAGAGCACCTCTGGGTATGGCTTAGAAAAAAAAAAAAAAAAACAGAAAAAAATTAACAGAAAAAAATGAGGAAAAGAGGAAAAGAATAGGAATTGCAAGGTTATTTAAAAAGTGTCTGGTAGGGGCCGGGCGGTGGTGCTGGAGGTAAGGTGCCTGCTTTGCCTGTGCTAGCCTAGGACAGACCGCGGATTTGATCCCCTGGTTTCCCATATGGTCCCCCAAGTCAGGAGTGACTTCTGAGCGCATAGCCAGGAGCAACCCCTGAGCGTCACTGGGTGTGGCCCAAAAACCAAAAAAAAAAAGTGTCTGGTAACTTCATATGAATAAAGATTTGTGCAATTCATTACTAATAATGAGATAACTTGCAGAAATATATAAAGTTCATTAAGCAGAAATCCACATCATTGATAGTATTTATATCCAGAAATCACATGCATCTATGAATTTAATATGTCAATAATTAGCTAGGAGTTAGAGAGCATAAAGAGAATAAGATGCTTGCCTCAATTAGGCAGCCCTGGTTTGTTCCAAGCACTAGAAATGGTCTCTGAGAACTAAATGGCATGATAGTGATACAGGGCCAAGAGTAAACCCTGAACACCACAAGGTATGCTCCAAACCCAAAATCAAATATAATTTAAATAAACAAATAACTTTTACATTTCTTTCACTGAATAAGTATTTAGAATTTTTATGTTTACTTGTTCAAATTTACTATACAAGGCTAAGGTTATGACCAGAACTAGACCAAGCCTATGCTGAAGTAGAAACGTCTTACATAATGGTTAGTATGTTTCAAACATGATGAGTTTGCAAATATGTTATCCTTGTAAGGCTGTGGTTAATTCTGGAAAAATATGTTAAGTTGATGTTCTGTTTGCTCCAATATAGAAATAATAGTCATATTTATCTAAATAGATCAACATCTCTGTATTAACTTCTCTAGCAAACTAATATTGAATATTATACAACTTAAATCATGTAGTCCTATCTTTCTTTTTATTATATGCAATTAAAATTTTAATGTTATAAATGTAATACTGTTTTTTTACTGATATTTGAAAGTAATGAAATCAATAAGAATTTTGTTCTAAAGACATTATGTTCTAAAGACATTGTCCTCATATACTTTACCGATTAAAATGTCTTTTAAGTATCAAACCTTTTAATGTGAGATTATATAGAATTATATTTTCAGCAATTTTTGTCTTGTATCGCCTAAACAAATGAAATTGACAAAACAGGGGTGGAGGAAAAGAAGAAATAGCAATCCATGGATCCATGGGGAGGGAGTCAGATTACTAAGGGGGAGAGACAAATGGGATTCTGTGAGGGGACCCCAAGACAATAATAGAGAGAGTCAGACCCTCTGGCAACACCATCTGGTAGCATTTATCAATAAAAATTAAATATTGGACCCAAAAGTTTAAATAGTTATACAGAACACTTTCTTAGGGTTGAGCATATAAATTTATCTAATATAAATCTCTCAATTTAAATTATATAAGTTAAATAAGTAAATCAAAAAATTAATACTGGTTTGGTATTTGATGTTTGGTATTGATATTTGATGTCAGATGTAAGTGCCATTATCTGCTGAAAATACAACTGAGTGACAAGGGATAGGAGTGATAATCAAATATCTTTTATAACTTTGCATCTAAAGAACATTTTAAAGGCCGGATAGCACAGTGGTAGCATGTCCCCTTGTACGCAGCCAATACAAGACTGACCCAGTTGGATTCCCGGCATCCTGTATGGTTCCCACACCTACCAGTAGCAATTTCTGAGCCCTGAGCCAAGAGTAACCCTTAAGCTCCGCCAGGTGTGGCCCAACACACATATACAATGTGACATCCACGGAGCTGTATGATAAAGAAATAGCCACTACTATTTCCTCTTATTGTTGACTGGGTACTTGGCAAAAATAGAATCTACTACAGGAAAACTCCTGCTGGAGAAAGGAAATCTACTACTACTACTCCAACCATCTACTTGGTGAAGAAAAGAATAGTCCTCGAAGCTAGCAATTTAGATTACAATTCCAGATCTCAGGGCTGCCCTTGATCAGCTTCCACCTTAGTTACTTTGTGCAGTATCTTAACCTTGGTTATGGACCTGGACAGGATTTGGAGTAGGGGTGAAGGGAGAGGAAGGGAGAGGTTGAATCAGGAGGAAGCCCGTAAGAAAAATATTTACCTCCTTTCTAGGGTAACTAAATTATCACAAATAAAGCACCTATTATATATATGCAACAATAATTTTGTGTACAACAATTACTCAAAATATCTGAGTTACCATGGCAAAAGCAGGTTATCTCTGAAGGAGGCATTATAATTTTACTAAAAGAAAATTAAAAAAAACAGTGAATTTTCATCTGTCCTGGTTCAGACATTGCCTGGCTTTGTGGCCTTGGATAAATCAGTTAACATCTGTGCATCTAAAACCCAAGGAAATTTCAATATGATTACTTTTAGGTTCTCTGCCAACTTTAAATATATCCTTGTCTATAAAATGTCTATGAAAGAACAAAGAATATATCAACAGCAGCTGCAAGGTCAATACTCATAAAGTTAATGCTTTCTTTTTGTCTCTCCTTTTTCCCTCTTTCTCCCCCTCTACCCTGTGAATTCAGACAAGTACCAAAAGCATGTGATGGGCAGAATATTGCAATGAAATAGAATCTTGCCCTCAATTAGAATGGCCCTTAATTCCAACACTCCCAAACTGCATGTATGTATTCTCAGACATCTGGAATCAAAATGATATGTATTGACTAGTGGTGTACTGTACCTTGGTGCTCTGACAGAATAAATATTCACCACACAGTGAATTTTTAAATTGAGACATTTATTCTATTTCATTAAAATGTATAAATTGTTACTTTATACTCCAGTGCTCAGAGGTAAATTGAAGATGTGTATACAAAGTGAAACTGTTCCTCTAATAAAACCACTGACATGTTAAGAGGGTTCCCATTTTAGTTATTTATTCTGTTTTCTTTCATTTTTAAAGATGACACTACCCTTTATTACACATTCTGAATGTGTGTTATACTTGTACAACACATTTTCTTTCCATGACCCATTAAAGTAGCATAATGCTTTCTATATTCATGCATCTCTTAGCTCACAACCTATAGTTTTAAATATTTTTTGCATTCTTTCTCAGAAGAAAAAAATGAATTTTGTACTTAAGAAAAATATCATAGCCAATTATGTCATTTTTATCTCAGTTTCAACTTAGCATTATCTTAGGCTTAGTAGTAACAAATGATAAAATGACAAATAAATTCTGACATTCCCTGCATAATCTACATTCTTGGCCATCAAATCTTCTTTTTACCAGTCTCTTAAGAATTATTTTGTTTTTAAAGAAGATGTCTTAAACATGACTGCCAACCTAACCCTAACATTTTGTGTGATACTGCTGAACTTGGAATCTAGAAGTACTGAGTGCCATAATTTATCTCCTGTGACTTGAAGCACCAGATGACAAAAAAAGCCTCTGTCCTCCAAAGGCACCAGAACAGTGGAGATCCCTGTGGGTGTCTGAGGCATTGTGAATAGACCAAGGAGGAGGCTGTAGTCCAGGATTCATGCTTCCAGCATGTAGCACTACACTGACAGATGGCATAATCTTGGCTAAAGCTCAAAGACCTTGGTCACCTAGTGAACTTTCCCTGACTCTATGCTACACTGCTAGCCCAGACATTTAGGGATACTGTCCTCCCTTTTAATTCATATAGCTAGAGGCTGTCTGTATTTTCTGAATGGTTGTTTGTAAAGCTAGTTTGCCTAAACCAGCTAAGAGTGTTCATCACTTTGTCACATACTGATCATGGTGTGTATCAACATAGAAAGTCTGTTTTATTGTTCTAATTTAGTCTTAATGAATTTTTGACCCATAAATCAATGGACCTGTTACAATTGAATAATAATATTTGCTTCCTGAAAGCATGTATGATATCAACAAGGTCACAGTTTACTGTCATTTTTAATAGAGGAAAAGTAACATACTCAAGGGGCATTTAACATATTTTGACAAGGTGACCCACAATTATCCATTAACATTATATTTGTCTAAGCCCTACTGCATTGATATGCAGGGACCATGTAATAGTTCACTGATGTCCCACTTGGGGGTGGAGAATAAGGCAACTGGGATCTTTCCAAGGTCTTTCACAATGAGAATGCATTTTTCTGTTGCTGTATTGATTAAACATTTGGATTATTAATCAACAACACAGCTCAGCCCTTTTCACCTGTCATATGCAGAATACTAAAAAAATATTGGAACAGAATTCATAAAGATATACTATTTTCAGATTTTAAAAAGTGCTATATTTTCTGATAATAGAGCCATAATAAAATGAGATATTAAAAGATGTTTTTTCTATGACTGCTAGACTTAATTTTGATATATCATACTTTTTGTAACAGTATCAAAATATGCTCTTTGAGATCTAAAAATCACCTAATTCCTAATTTCTCCTCTGAAAGAAAAATCCTAAAATTCAAAGTATTTTTAATTGAGATCTCCAATTAGTATCACTGGTTTATTTATACCCACTGATTTTGCCTTTATTGTAAACAGGAAGGTATCCTTATATCCCAATGCCATCATTAAGTACATAAAAGTGTCCAAATCATTTTTTCTCTACATAAAGTATTCACCTTTTCTTCTTTCTATTTTCTCTGCTAAATATTTCTCTATACTGATGCATTTTTGTAATTGAACCATTATTTTCATTAGGAGATCATTTGTCATTCTCTTCATTTTTATCTCATGCTTTGCCATATAGTTCTGCTTGAAATTCAAATAATATCCTCAACTGAACATAGTTCATAATAGTGATTATTTACACTTGAATTTACTTTAAATTTATTTTGTTGAAAAGTTATAAACTAATTTTTCTCAAAGTCTTAACACTAATAACCACCTTTTTAAAAATTTATTTTATTTTAAAATAAATTTAAAATATTTTAAATATTTTTATTGTGACCAATATGAATTACAAGATTTTCACAGTTATACTTAAGGTACATAGTGACAGTGAATTAGGGCCATTCCCACCCTCAATGTTATCCTCCCCCCACCCCTGTTCCCAGCAATGCATCCCATACCTCCCCTCTTTGCCCCTTGGACTGCTAGTTTAACAGGTCCCACTTGTATATAGCTTGTTCTAGATTGGGAATCTTGATTCTGTTGATGTTGGATTTGGTATTTAGATCTGATCATATTTTATTTTTATTCAATATTCATCCTACTGCTTGCTGCTGGTACTATCCACTTTATTTTGCCCCTCAATTTTATGAGGCAGAACAAGATGATTCAAGTTCTGTGTCTATATTAAAATAAAAAACTGGAAGGAGCCTGTCTAGAAACTATAAATATAAATTTAAGAGAAAAAGAAAAAACAAAAACAAGCAATGACCAAAAATACAACAACAACAAAAACCAACCAAACAACAACAAGAAAGAAAAAAAGGAGGAGGCAATGGTGTGGCAAGTTTTTGAGGTTTTCTGTTTGTTTGTTTGTTTTGCTTTGCATAGGCACACTAAGTATTGGGGAAATTAGAAAGGGAATTCCCTTGGCCTACGAGATAC
The DNA here is from genome assembly GCA_004027635.1 of Crocidura indochinensis. NCBI lineage: Eukaryota > Metazoa > Chordata > Mammalia > Eulipotyphla > Soricidae > Crocidura > Crocidura indochinensis. Next base: position 8,041 of record PVKC010011802.1, on the reverse strand, counting down.
AGGGTGTCTCCACCTTTGAAGCATAATACCATGCGAACAAATACAGGCTCCAGACATGCTCATTGTCTAACCCCAAGGTCTTTTTATGGTGTCAGGAAATGTTCTGCTTAGTTGTGGTTGTTAAAATTAGTCCTCTGTATTAGAGATCTTGGTATGTGCACAGGACATAGAACGAAGTCTAAGATAGTCTTTCTTTATAGCTCCAGAAGTTCTGCTCTGTCATGATTGTTGTATGCAGTCTTCTGTAATTGGTGATCTTAGTTTTTGCACAGATTCTTGGATAAAGCCTAGGATAGAGTCTTTCCTTATGGTTCCAGAGTTCTGCTCAGTTGTGTTTGTCAAAGTCAGAATTCTGGAATTAAAGATCTTGATTTTTGCACAAATCCTAGGCCAAAATCTAGTCTAGGGTCTTTCTTATCGGTCCCAGAAAAAGTTCTGCTCAGTCGAGGTTGGTTGTCGAAGTCAGTCTTCTGTAATTAGTGATCTAAGTTTTTGCACAGATCAAAGGACAGAGTGTCTTCTAATTTCACCTTACCATTAGGTGATGAAGTAGAGGAGACTGCTCTTAGATCAAGTTGTTGATGTATCCTCCTTGTCAGGGTGTCATATCAACCTGGAGCAAATTGGTGCTAGATACTCCCTGAGGGAGTTTGATTCCTAGTGCTGTTGCAGGAAACTGTGTTGGTTCTAAGATTGGAATCTGGGGTTTGGAGTTGGACAGTCATTATCCAATCACATGGAGTCTAAGTCGAATCCTCATGATAAATGTTTATGGTTTCTATACATAAGATTTCCACTTTTTTAGTATACCTATGCAAAATGGAAAGGTGCAATATTATATTGCTGGTGCTTTTGTGGGTAAGACTGACAGGCTATGAAATCTCTGTGCCCTGAACTTTAATCCTAAGCAAAGCTTTTTTTTCCCTAGAATTTCATACCAAGCAGAACCAAATCAAGCAAAATTTAAAAAAAGAAAAGGGTGGAGGATGCTTCCTTTATATTTGGAATAAACACACTAAGAGGTATAATTATTGAGGAGTTAAACATACAAAGAAAATATAGATATGCCATTAAGTCTTTTGAGATATTCTTGGGGGAGGAGGGCAGTGAGATTCAGGGCACATTTTCATCCCAAACCATGACCTTACTAAATTTGAGAAATGATTTACAGTAGTAAGGTATCAGGTAGTGTTCTTGACCTGGGGGTGCTTCTGGAGCTGACTCTGGTAGCTTAAAACAGTCCACAATTTGGGAGAAGGGCTATGAAAAGAAGGGCCACATAGAACAACATTTTTCAATCAAACTAGCTTAATCATATTATAAAAGTATATATTCTCAACGAACATATTAGCAAAGTTTCAGGAGCCTTTTAGTCAATTATTTATCCATCATTCTATCAGACTTAACATGATGGGGCCAGAGAGATAGCATGGAGGTAAGGCATTTGCCTTGCTTGTAGAAGGTCATTGGTTTGAATCCCGGCATCCCATATGGTCCCCCAAGCCTGCCAGGAGTGATTTCTGAGCATGGAGCCAGGAGTAACCCCTGAGTGCTGCCTGGTATGACCCAAAAAAAAACAAAAAGAAACAAACAAAAAAAAACTTAACACTGAAAATTTTGGATGTTAATATTAGACTTTATGACATTTTTGCTATCTCTTTATCTTTGGCAAACTCTTTGAAGTCAGGGAGAAACATCATGAGTGTTCTCTTTTAAATGCTACTAGTACACTCACTGATGACATCACCTCAAGTTCAAGCAAGGTTCTTGATGGAGCCATGAATGTTGTAATCCTTCCAGAAATGCATTAATATCTTAGAAAAATAGACATACAGCAATAGTCTGAGCAAAGGTCATTTTCAGGTAGCAGAACTTGAAAATTGCTATTAATTTCTTGATATATTAGTTGCATTAATGAGGTAGTGTCAGGATGGCAAAATATCGTTTGATTTTGGGAGATTTACCAATTAAAGAGGGATATCCAGGAGCATTAAGGACAATAAGTAAGTCTTTAAAGATTATTCTTCATATAGCAGTTCAGGAAGGGATTTTAGAAGATAAATGAGTTATTTATAGTTATTTATTGGTAGTTAGGGTGTACCTGGATGCACTAAGGATTTATTCCTGCCTCTCAGCTGAGGGATCACTTATGGCAGGGCTCGAGCAACTATATAAGATGCTAGAGGTTGCACAGGGATCAGCAGCATGCAAGGCAAGTGTCCTGCCTGCTGTATTATCACATCATCTCCATCATGTTTAATTTCTTATTGCTCCTATGACACACTTTTATTGTGTGCTTATGTATATTCTTGAAGTCCCTGGAGCTTTGACTCTGCCAGATAACATGGGGTTTTCATTTATAGCCTAAAATATAGTATCTAAGCAAGACTGCCACCTTGTCCTTAAAAGCTTAGAAACCTGTCACTGACTTTGTCTTCTTAAGTATGAAAAGTCTTTGAATGCATGAGTTATCTCCCATACCGAGAATTTGCACCAAGTAATTTTCTTCAGCCATTAGTTTAAATGGAGTTTCAAAAAATGATTTAGCCTCTGTAATATTAGTGTTTGAAAATTCACTACCCACTTTTACATTTTGTAATCAAGGAAGATTCTTAAATTATTTAAACTACTTAGGTAGTTTAGAAGTCAAATCAGCAACATAATTGGGTCTGGCCTTTTTATTTTAATATCACAAACTATTTGGGTCATGATCATAATGCTGCTGAAAGGGAATAAATCGTTTCTATATCTGGTCTTCATCCATTTAATCAAAAGTTATTTCGTATCTTATGTCAGCCTTTCTCAAAAATGTTTGTTTCCTTATTTTCAATAAATCAGTTCATTTAAGAGCATCTTCTATCACTTAGTTCTTTTAATTAATTATTAAATTGGTGAAATCAGTGGTCAAAATTTTATTGTGGCACATATGACTGTATTGAATAGCTCATTGCATATATTATTTTAATTGCCTTACTGCTAAGTTCATTTCGATTTTCATTTCTTATGATTAAGATATTTGAGTTCCTGTATGCATGATATATATCTTGAAATAAGATTGGGATATCTCTCTTGAAAGAAGATTCTGCCCCTCTTTTTGGCATTGACAAAGCAAATTGCCACATTTTAAATGAATTGTCATGGGGAGACAATCATGCACCAAGTAAAAAGTGATCCTTCACCAGCAAACAAGAAGACACTGAGACTCACAATTTGGCAGTGTGTAAAGAATGTAATGGCATCAACAATTCTGTAAATTAAGAAGAGGATTCTTCCTTCAGGCTTGTCTCACAGGAAACAATCACCAATAACACCTATGAACCCTGAAGCAGGAATTCAGCTAAAATGGGCCCAGAGTTTCATATTTTAGACATTTTTAAGATTAAGAACAAATAAATCTATTATATTGATTGTTGAGTTTATAGTAATATTACAGAGGAGTAATAAATAATAATAATAAAATATAATAATAATTATATTTCACAGTGACCATGGATTTGAATCTTCCATATCCTTAAAAATTTGAGGGGCCCAGGAGATAGCATGGAGGTAAGGCGTTTGCCTTTCATGCAAAAGGTCATCGGTTCAAATCCCGGTGCCCCATATGGTCCCCCGTGCCTGCCAGGAGCAATTTCTGAGCATGGAGCCAGGAGTAACTCCTGAGCACTGCCGGGTGTGACCCAAAAACCAAAAAAAAAAAATTTTGAGGGTGCTAATATAATTCTACAGCTGCCTTTCCCGTTTATCTTCTGATTTATATTACATATGAAGTCAGTATTTCTTTAAATTTTCATTTAGTGATCTTGACTACAAAGCTATTCATGATTGACTTTGTTATACAAAGTTCCAACACCTAACTGTTCACCAATGCCCATTTCTCTCCACCAATGGCCTCCCACATTTTCCTCCTACCCACCAACCTGCCTCTATGAGAGACACATTTTTCCTTTTCCCTTTTAGTTATTTTTAAAATAAATTTTAATCATCATGAGATAGTTATAAAGTTGTTTAAAATTGAGTTCCAGTTATACAATGTCCAACACCCCACCTTTCACCAGTGCACTTTTCCCTCCAACGGTGCTCCCAGCTTCCTGCCTGCCTTCCCATAGCCCTCCTTCCTGTCTGCCTGCCTCTGGGGCTGACATTTCTCTTTATGCTTGGGTCCGGAGTAAAAGGACAAGACCACACAACTGGAATAAAGTTTAATACTTTAATCCGTTTGCCAACAAGACCCCCACATTGGCTAGCCAGAGCCATCCCCCAAAGGAGATGAGCCCTACCCAAGGTCATGAGGAAAATTATATCGGGAAAGGATATAGGAAGGTTCCAGCTTTCTAATGACTTTTAAAATGATTGGCTATTGTCTATGGGTGTCTTCCTACTGCTTCCTTTTCCTTCCCTAATAGGTTACCTGACAGGCTACCTTGGGTCAGTGACTATGGAATTAGGCTCATGAAGACCTAGAATGTGGTTTATACCATGTGGCTTTCACAAAATGGAGACTCTCCCTGCTCAGAATCTTAGAAACCATGTGTGTGGCCTTTAAAAAAATGTCATCTCTCCTTGTTCAGAACTCAGGTCCCAACATTTGCTCTGTTCTCTTCCTTTTATTTTTTCCTATTAGACACTGTAGTTTTCAATATTATTACTGAAGGGCCAGAGTGGTAGCGCAGCAGTAGGACCTTTGCCTTGCATGCCACTGACCCAGGACAGATCTAGGCTCAATCCCTGGTGTCCCATATGGTCCCCCAAGCCAGGAGTGATTTCTGAGCGGATAGCCAGGAGTAACTTCTGAGCATCTCTGGGTGTTGCCCAAAAACTACCCTAACTACACTCCCCCACACACACTATTTATGGCAAGCTTCTTTCCAAGGACTGGTCCTCCTGGCCCTCATCTCGATTGTCTTCGAATTTTGTTATCAGATTTCTTCTCTATATATATGCCACTAATAACTAGGATAATACTATGTCTATCCTGCATTGTGTTTTGTGGCTCCTAGAATATTCCCGAGAGTAGTATTGTTGGGTCATATGGAGCTCAATTTATAGTTTTTTTTTTTTTTTGAGAAATGTTCATATTGTTTTCTAAAAAGGATGGACTAGTCAACATTCTCACCATCGATAAATGAGAGTTCCATCTACACCAGCACTGGTTTTCCTTACTCTTTGTGATGTATGCCAGTATTTGTGGAGTGAGATTATAGCTCATTCTTGTTTTGATTTGCATCTCCCTGATGATTAAGGATGTGGAGCCTTGTTGTTTTGTTTTGTTTTTCACTTTTTTTTTGGTTTTATGGGCTGCATCCAGCAGTGCTCAAGGATTACTTCTGGCTCTGCACTCAGAAATTATTTATGGCAGAATCAGGGGACTGACCATATGTGATGAGGGGATTGTACCCAGTTTAGATGCAAGCAATGCATGGCGAACTCCCTTGTCTCTCTGCTATCTCTATGATCCCAATTTGGAAAATTTTTTCATGTGTCTTTTAAGCATTTATATTTCTTCTTTGAAAAAGTTTCTGTTCATCTCTTCATCCCAATTTTGAATATGAATTGGTATTCTTTTACTTGTTAAATTCTACCAGTGTAACAGACCATTTTTTGTTTGTTTGTTTGTTTGTTTGTTTGTTTTTAAATGTATAACTTTTAGCACTGTGGTTTATCTTACTGTCACTGCTAGGGTTTTATGTATAATAATTTACCACCTTTCAGCAACCCTTCCTTCTTCTGGTTAAGCTCTTCCTCATGTAATTTTTGTCATGTTCTCTTGCCTATTCTATTCTGCTCTTATTTCCCCACTCTCACACCTGTGGTATATTTGAACCATACCTGGCAGTGTTCAGAGTTCACTACTGCCTCTGCACTCAATGATCACTCCTGGCAGAGTTTGAGGGAACATCGGGAGTATTGGAGTTCAACTAAAGGTAATATATATGCAAGTCAAGAATTTTTCTTGCTGTTAATTCTATCCTTGAAGTCAAAATTCTATCCACTTCAAAAATAAAAATAGAATCATACAGGAGTCAGAGTGATAGAACAATAGTCAGGGTATTTTTCAGTCTAAACCAGGTTTCATCCCTGGCATAATTTATGGTTCCCCCAAGCTTACCAGGAATAATTTCTCGATTAGGAATCAGGAGTAACCTCTGAGCAGCACTGGTGTGGCTTCCCTCAAAAAAAAAAATAGATCCATACATATATTTACTTGATTTTAATTCTAAAGAAACAAACTCATAATTCATAAGTTGGAGAATCAAAATAACTTTACCTTTAAAGTTTAACTGAATGAAATAAACCAGCTCACATTATCAAATCAAGAATTATGATATTATTTATATCAAATATTCCATTGCAAATTCAGAAAATTGGGTTATGCTATTTTTAGGTTGCTTTTCCTTTTTTTCTTTAAAATCTACCAACAACATATATATGTGCCCTAAACTCATGGAAAATGCATGCATATTTGTAAAAATATTGTTTGCAAATTAATCTTCAAGTAGGAACTAAGGTAAAAAGCAAATGATTGCTATAACCAGAAAAAATTTTATCATCATCTTTGTGGTCCTTTAATTAGAATGAGCCAAGTTGTTGGAAGACATATGTTTGAAGGAGAAATAGCATATACGATATGTGCATTGTAGAAAACTCATAATCACAACGCACAAGTTCCTCAGTTTCCTAAAAATAGAAATTCTATTGTGTGGTAATTATCTCCCTAAAGATTTAAAACAAGATGAGAATATTCCTCAAAAATAGGTCACTATTAACTGGAAATGGTGATTCTAGTCTTAAAAAAAAAGAATAGAAAATTAGTAGTGGGCATTAATTTCTTGTTATTTATGAAAGCACTTTGGGAGAAGGGTCCACTGAGACTTATTTCCTTTTTATGGAACAGACACCATTATTCAATTTTGTCCTATCTTTTTATTAATAGGTATAAAATACCCCCAGGGAGTCCCAAAGCTGCAGCAGAAACCAGGAGCAATATAATAATTCTACTCTTTCATTGTTCAGCCCAGGAGCTCTCTTATTCAACCTAGTAGTTCTCCAAACCAAAGGAAACCTAAGCAAGACCTTTTTAGACTGGCTTCCTTCAAAATGGACAAAACCGCTAATATTATTTAAACAGTGGCCGCAGGCACAGGAATTTGCCATAATAATACTGTTTCTTTTACTGTTTCCCTGTTTTGTGTTAATCGCAAATAGATATATCATAAAGTAGCACATCACCACTTATTATGAGGAAAATGCAAATCAAAATGACAGTAAGTTTACCTTACAGAAAAAGAATGGCCAGTATCGAAGACAATAAGTATAGTTAAGATGGAGTATAAAGGGATTCATCATTCACTGTTGATAGGAATGCCATCTGGCTTAGATTCTGTGGAAAACAATATAGAAACCTTAATTAATTAAAAATTGAATTCCAAAATAACCCAGAACTTTACTGCTTGACCTTAATCCTAAGAACACAAAAACATTCATCGAAAAATATGTGTGTGCACCATTGTTCACTGCAGTAGTAAGTATAAAAGCTGAGACTTGGAAACATCAATGAACATTAATGAGTGCAAAACAAAGTTTTACTTTATAAACACAATAAAATCCTACCCAAATGAAATCTTGCCACTTACTACAAGGACAGCCTAGATGATGTCACAGTAAGCAAAATAAGTCAGAGAAGGGCAAATATCAGATGACTGATCTCTCTTTTTTTTCTCTCTCTCTCTTTCTCTCTCTCTCCTTCCCCACCCCCCACCTTACACACATACTGCAAAAGGGTGGCCACAGAGATAGTACAGCCAATAATGCGTTGGTCTTGCATGCATCTGACCCAGGCTCTCTCCCTGGCACCAAATATAACCTCCCAAGCCTCACTAGGAGAGATCACTAAGTACAGAGCTAGGAATAAGTTCTGAGTACATGAAAGAAAGAAAAGGGAGGAAAATGGAAGGAAGGAAGGAAGGAAGGAAGGAAGGAAGGAAGGAAGGAAGGAAGGAAGGAAGGAAGGAAGGAAGGAAGGAAGGAAGGAAGGAAGGAAGGA
>PVKC010011801.1:0-24307 GCA_004027635.1 Crocidura indochinensis | reverse complement strand
CACAAGTCTTCTATTTTCCAATCTGTCTCCTCTCTTTTGAAAGAACAAAAATTGAATGTCCACAAGGTATGAACAAGGCTCCTAAGACTTCTTTTTGTATAACATTGATTTTTTTCTTTGTATAATTATATTTGAAAACTTAAGTAATGAAAACAATAAGAAATTATTGATATATCTTATAGTACCTATGTTGCCATTACAATTGTTCTTTATATTGTAGACTAGATTTTATCTATAGAAGCATTTTACTTTCAACAAAAATACTTTGTCCATTATATGCAAACATTATTGTAGTTATAATAATAACTAATTAAGAATTAAGAAAAATGCCCTTGAATAATTTTAAAATGAAATATGGAGAATTAGCAATCATTTTTAAAACTGAAATTACTAAATTGCAGATTTTTTGTTTTTTTGTTATTTTGTTTTTTGTGTTTTTTGAGTCACACCCAGCAGTGCTCAGGGGTTACTCCTGACTCTGCCCTCAGAAATTGATCCTGGCAGGCTCAAGAGACCATATAGGATGCCGGGATTTGAACCACCATCCTTAAGAATGCAAGGCAAACGCCCTGCCTCTATGCTATCGCTCTGACCCCTAAAGTGCAGTTTTTAAGCTCACAGGAAGTAAAGAAGTTCTGTTAATGTTTTGTTCTACTACATAAAGACTTGGTCACCATATGTAGCTTGGTTGTCTGGGTTGAAATAAAGTGGTTTAGTCATTTTAAAGCAATATGGTCCTGTCTGTATAAATATTAAATGCAATGTTTATTTTAATTTATGGTAAAAAGAAAACCTCCCTCCTCCCTTCCTTCTTTTCCACTTTCCTACCTTCTTTCTTCTCTCCACTTCTTTCTAACTTTCCTTCTTTCACTCCTTCCCCCCTCATTTTTTTTGTTTTGTTTTTTGTTTTGGGGCCACACCCAGTGATGCTCAGGGGTTACTTCTGGCTATGTCCTCAGAAATTGTTCCTACATTGGGGAACCATATGGAATGCCAGGGGATGAACCAAGGCTTATCTTAGGTTGCTGCATGGAGGGCAAACGCCCTACCACTTGTGCCATGGATCCAGCCCAACCTCCCCTCATTTGTTTCCCCTCTTTCCATCCCTCCTTTACTTCTTTCCCCCTTTCCTTTATTATTTTCTTCCTTCCTATTGATTGTTTCTTTCCTATTAGGAGTGAGGTCAAAGCCTCCTTGAATATGCAGTATGGAGTAATTGAATTCATCCACTCCCCTCCACACCAAAAACATATTAAATGAATTAAAGATAGTTACAGTTCCACATCACAATCTGAATTCATGGTTAGGTTCAGCCTACTTATTGTACTGAACATGTGCTTACATTTGTAAGTAATTCTTCTTCAACTAATTACATGTTCAAGAGTTTACCTGAATGACTTTCTAGATCATTTAATGGTATCTGTTCAGTCTCTACTTCCTAAGTCCCACAAAATAACTTCTTGGGAGACAGTAGCATTTATGTTTTTTATGCACTGTCAGATTCTGCAATCATTTAGTGATTAAGATACATTCTTTGAAAGCAGCTCTGGCTAAGATTAGAGACCTTTTCATTTCCACATTTCGTAATTCTAGAGTACATTTCAGAAAATCACTTATAACTAATAGGTATGTATATATTAATTATAAAGTCATAGACAAAATTTTTTCTTTTTCTTCTAGATAACTAAATTATTCCTGCAATATTTTGATTTTCATTTAATTAAATAATACAAAAGTACTATTTTGGAAACACTGGCTTCTAGTTTTTCTCAGTATAATTATAAGATGTCTAAGCAAATGAAAAATTGTTTGTCTCTTGGGGCAAAAGCCCTAGTATAGTAGTTAGGGTGCTTTCCTTGCAGAAGGCCAACTTATGTTTTACCCCACATTCTTTATGGTCCTCAAGTCTGCTAGGAGAGTTTCTATATCTGGAGCCAGTAGTAACCTTGAACACTGCTGGATGTGCCCCCACCGCCCCAAAAAATATTTGTCATTTTTTTTTGTATTGTACCTTTGAAATAAAGTTTGTTTTACAGATATAGAAAATACTGTGTATGATTATGTATGGATTGTTAAATAAATATTGCCTAGAAAATAGAATTATTTGTGAGGATAACTATCATGTCAAAACAACCGAGGCAATGTTAATCACATCTCTGTTCCTTTTTTTAAGATACGAGGAGGAAAGCTCATGATCACTTACACCCGTAAAAGTGATGCTGGCAAGTATGTTTGCGTCGGTACCAATATGGTTGGGGAACGTGAGAGTGAAGTAGCAGAGCTGACTGTTTTAGGTAAGTGTCATTTCTTTTTCCTGATCTGTTTATTTTAAGGTATGCTTCTTAATGTAGTTGTTTCTTTGTTAACTTTGTATTTATTTGGGGGAGGGGACCACATCCAGTGGCGATCAGGAGTTACTCCTGACTCTACACTCAGGAATCACTCCTGTCAGGCTCGGGGACAATATCGGATGCCGGGGATTGAACCCGGGTCAGTCCCAGGTCGGCCATCTGCAAAACAAACACCCTACTGCTGTGCTATCACTCTGGCTTCTTTTTGTTTTTGGTCACACCTAGTGACATTCAGGAGTTACTCCTGGCTATACACTTAGAAATTGCTCCTGACTTGAGTGACCATATGGAACTCTGGGGAATCAAACCAAGGTCTGTCCGAGGTCAGCCACATGCAAGGCAAATGCCTTACTGCTGCATTATCACTTTGGCCCCACTTTTTTTTAACTTTTTTAAATTAATTGAGGTGCTAAATGTAATTGAGTTTCAAATACTGTATGTGATTGATGTATTACCATGCACTACATCCATCACCTGTGTACCCATCTTCTACTACAAGGGCCCAAGTGTTTCACAAGAACCAAGGACCATTGTTTTTAATACCTTCACAACTCAATTGTGTAGATCATTCCTTCCATTGTTTTGACTTTGACCCTTTGTTCCTACCTTTCTGTGTATCTTGAAAATATGTATGTGAAAGAGATCATTTTGTATCTAACTCTGTTCTTACCGAATATCTAAAATGACCTTGAGATTTTAAACTTCATCCTGTGATGACCCTTTGTCATTTTAGAGAGACCATCATTTGTGAAAAGACCTAGTAACTTGGCTGTAACTGTAGATGACATTGCAGAATTTAAATGTGAGGCCCGAGGTGATCCTGTACCTACAGTACGATGGAGAAAAGATGATGGAGAACTGCCCAAAGCCAGGTACAGTCAGAATACTTTAATTCATCCAGTGTGTATTTCTGCGCTTCTTATCACACTACCCAAATGTCACAAGAACAGTAATTGTCACAGACTCCTTCCTGGTCAAGGGCCAGACAAAATTCTAGAAATGCTTAAGAGTCAGGAGGTTGCCATACTTTTCAAGAGTTTCAGATAAGAGCTATTTCTTCATAATCTTTATTGGCCCAGGACCCCTTGTAAAATGTTTGTTTCTCGAATGCTTCCTCTTGTTTTAAACCAGATCAGTTAGAAAGGTAGAATGGCACAACTTTAAAACAACTGAAGCAATTATAAAGTAGCTTCCTTTTCCTTATCTGAAATAACACTAGGGAATGGCTGAAAGAAGGTGAGCTTTTCTTGGTATCTGTCAATTCCTTAAATTGGCTTGGAGCAAAGATAAACTTTCAGCCTTTGTGAATGAGGCTGTGAAATAAAACCATCTATTTTTTAAAAGGCCGTTTTTAGTGGATCCATAAATGAGCAAACATGCATTAAGCCACGTATAGTTTGACTTCTTAGAACAGTAGCTAAAACATACTTTTATTCTCTTAAGATGTGTAGGAAAAGGATAAATGTATACATATATCTTAAATTACACATCACACACTTTTATGCATAAAAAGCGTGTAAGGCAGAAAATCAGAAGAGTTTTTAAAGGGAAATGACATCTTTGCATGTCATATTTTTTCATGAATATGTGTCAATACAAAATATGTACACTACTTAAGTCATATTTAACAGTTACTTGTGTGTCATTTGAATGTAGTTTCATATGACTGCTGTTCATGGTATATCAGAGAAAACGGTTGCAAATTTGAAAATACTGGGTCAAGGTTGTCAGGTTTGATACATATAGAATTTTGAACCACATTGTATATATCATGAAGCAAATGAATTACTATAAACTAAACTATTTTTAGATAGAATATTTTAAAGTAAAAAAATAAAATAAAAGAAGAATATTTTAAAGTAAGAAAATGACATTTTGGAACTGTGGGCCTTACATTACTCTTGGAGAGGTTAGTAGCTGGGTCATATAGTGAAAATAATTATATGAACTGAAAGAGAAAATAAAGATAGGGTCATAGTGTAGAGTATTTTTGGCAGCACTTGATATTTTGTTAGCTACTAAGAGCTAGCAATGGACAATAGAATATGTAAAAAGAGTTGCTTCATGCGATAGTATAAGCAAAGAAACCTTTATTTAAGATATCAAATATCGGGGCTGGAGAGATAGCATGGAAGTAAGGCGTTTGCCTTTCAAGCAGAAGGATGGTGGTTCGAATCCCGGCATATGGTCCCCTGAGTCTGCTAGGGGTGATTTCTGAGCATGGAGCCAGGAGTGACCCCTGAGCGCTGCCGGGTATGACCCAAAAACAAAAACAAACAAAAAAAAAAGATATCAAATATCAAAAAAGTGATATCAAATATCCTATTCCTAGGAATAAAATGTATATTTATTAATCATTTGATAATATGAGTTTGACTTTAGACAGTTATAATGAAGGTCAAAATATTCATGAAATAGATTCAGACATAATTCAATATCTTTTATTTTTATTAATATCTTTAAGCACCATGTTTTTAGTTGGATTTCAGTCATAAAAGCTTCACCAGTGCAACCTTTCCACCACCAATGCCCCCTTATCTCCCTCCTGCCTGACCACATGCCTGTCTTCAACACAGGCATTCTATTCCTCTCACTCATTACCATTGTCGTGAGAGTTGTTGGTGCTATAGTTATTTCTCTAACTAAACTCACCATCCTTTTTGGTAAGGTTCATATCCTGGGCCAGACCTTCCAACCCTCATCACGGTTGTCTCTGTGTATTATTACAATAATGTCTTCTATTTTTCTTAAATCCTATAGATGAATGAGACTATTCTGTATCTATCCCTCTCCCTCTGACTCATATCTTTTAAAATAAAGTGAAGATTAGAGTAAAAGCTAAACAAAAATTAAGTTCAAGGTGAGGGACAAAGCAAGTGGACTCTAGAATGAAGTTTCTGAATTCAAATATCAACTCTACCCACTAAATTGGTAGAGAGAGAAGTCAGATTACCTTGTTACTTATTTTCTTGTGCCTCAGTTTTTTATCTGCTAAATGATGCTGAGCATACTGCTTTATATTATAGGAGTAAGAAGTGAAAAAGATAAAAGCTATACAAACACTTTAATAGCCCCATCTAATAAAAGCTACTAATGACCACTCTTTTTGCTTTACTGTGCGTATAGTATCTTGTGGAAATAATGATCAACTTGAACAAAATGTTGTATTTGTTATGCAAATCCATATAAATATCTGATTGCCACATCAATATAAAGATAGACCCATTCCTATTTGTATGCTAACTTTATAGAGGCTACTTTGTCTTGCATGCAGAAGACCCTGCCTGGACGGATTGGGTTTAATCCCTGCGACCCCATATGGTCCCCGAGCCTGCCAGGAGCTATTTCTAAGTGTAGAGCCAGAAATAATTCTTGAGCACCACTGGATGTGGCCCCCCCAAAAAACTCATGTAGTGAATGTTGCAGAGATCTGATGCCTACATGCATCAGATTGGTAGAAATGGGATCTTTCTTCTCAAAAGTCATTGAACTCTGCTTTCATATTTGTCACTAGATATGAAATTAGAGATGACCATACCTTGAAAATTCGGAAGGTGATGGCTGGTGATATGGGATCATATACATGTGTTGCAGAAAATATGGTTGGAAAAGCAGAAGCATCAGCTACTCTCACTGTCCAAGGTATGATTTGGTAAATGTGCTATTGTGGTTATTTTATAATAGGAAAGTTATCAGTGATATATTTATTTATTTGTTTATATTAATCATTAGAATAAAGTATATTGAATATATTTAAATGTTATAAATATTGTATTTCACACATTAAAATTATTATTTTGCTCTGGGAGATCTATAAGCAGTAGTTATTAGATCTATAATTACATTATAAAATTATTGATATTTATTTCCTGGAAAAATACTAGAGAGTAAATTGATTTAATCTCAGTTTTGAAGCACAGATGCTTTTAATTTTGCAGTTAAATTATAGAAATTTCTATGAAAAATTTGACTTTGGATGGAAGCAAACCTACCAATTTTTTTTCAGATTATGTTAAGGTTCTGTAGCTTTCAAACACTAAATGAAAATGAAAAGTCAATCCAGAGAGTAGAGGCTTTGCTATCATTTTTCTGTAATTTCTGTGCACCTAATGTTTGACTTAGCAGACAAGTTTTAGAGAATAAGTAACTTATTTTTATACTTCTATAATTTGATGAAGATGATTTGACATTATATTAACCATGTTATTGTGTCATATTCTTCTATGAACACAAACCTTTGTATATTAGTCATGTCTAAAACTCATATGCAGAACTAGTTCTGTCGCCTCCTTTAAATCCGCCTTTAAACCAGATAATTTTTATTCTTATAATCTACCCCCCATGATGTCATTCTGATTATTTCTCACTGTCACATCAAATGTATTTCACTTGGTTTTTATTTTTCCTTTTTTAGGGACACATTGTTTACTATGTAATTAGAGAGATCATTTTAGAGACAATTGAATTTGAGAGACAATTGAAAGACCTTTTATTGGTGAACAAAATCTCCTATTTTCACAAGTACATATCATAAACAGGGGTCTTGGCCATAGTCACTTAGCTTGTCTCTGAATCTCATATTAGCAGCACTGATACTGTCATCTTTTCTGAACACTGTCTCCTTCAAGGTTATTACAAAGAAAAAGGTGGCCATTGACAGAGTGTCTACTGTGGGCTTTCTACTAAAGAGGCTTGTGGGCATTTTTACTATAGGAAAAGAATAAAGAATATTTCCCTCTTGTCTCTAAAGCCATTATGTCCTACTTTGGGGGTTTTAGATCAGCCTCATCAAAACAATATAAAGGAAAGAAAAAATTAGATCAAGAGCAAACATTTTATTTCTAAGACCAAGACTATGCCTCTTTAATCTGACTTGGACCTGAGTTCCACATTAGGCATTACATTTAGAAAATCATAAATTTAAGAGATGTCAGATTGGAGTTCAACAGTCCTCTAGAGGAAGTGAAAGTAGTTAACGATGAATACAAGACATGATAAGGTGTGTCTGTCTCCAGACCATTGTGACAGGGAGGTTGTCTGTCACATTATTCAGTGTGATGAGCTTCAATTCATGTTTTAATGTCTTTTTACCTGACAATCTGACACTTTAATAGCCATTTGACTATGTCTACCTTAATACTGAAATCAAAATAGTTTCTTTCTGCAATTATAAATTCACTTCCAAAGCTAATTCAACTTTAAGTTTTCCTTGTGAAACTCTTTCTCTAAGCTTGGATTTCAGTGGATATATTTACACACACAGCAGATCTAAAATGATCAAATCCATAAACTACTTAAGAAATTTGGAATTTCTTTTTTCAACAACATTGGACTTTATATAACTTGTGAAAGATCCGCTTATTTTTGTGAAGGGGTTATTTTATTAAAATATTAAATTATGCATAACATCACTATAAAAATAAATCTCTTTAACATGCTTGAATACTATACAGAATATGTCAAAGAAAGTAATGAATTTCCCAACTGCAAAACATAACTGTGTAAAGAAAGAAGGACATTTCTCAATGAAATTTGAGAAGTCAGATCATTTTTTTTCTTCACTTGAGATTAAATACTGAAAAAGTTATTTCTAAAGAAACTAGTCAAATTAATTCACTTGATAGCAGAAAATGTTTACAATAAGAAATTCAGTAATAGGCCCGGGAGATAGCATGGAGGTAAGGTGTTTGCCTTCCATGCAAAAGGTCATCGGTTCGAATCCCGGTGCCCCATATGGTCCCCTGTGCTTGCCAGGAGCAATTTCTGAGCATGGAGCCAGGAGTAACCCCTGAGCACTGCCGGGTGTGACCCAAAAACCAAAAACAAACAAAAAAACAAACAAAAAAAAAGAAATTCAGTAATAGAGTTGTTTATCATTCTCATATTTTATTTCCGCACATAAAACATCAGACTCAATATGCGTTGTAAATAATCATCTTCTTCAGTCCTCCGTGATTATTTAATTTTGAAATTCAAGGCCTGTGTGTTCCAGGTAGAAACTATGGGAAAATCTCTCAGATATGTGAGACTAGTTGAGCTGTTCTCCCAGTAGAGATGTGACTAATTGAAAAAAGCCCTGACTTGAGACTTGCCTCTTTTCTCCTCTCATATTACAGTTTTGTCTTTGGGAGACTCTCCTTGTATCTAATTCTCTATGTACTACTTTCTTGACTTACAGCTTCTTGACTTTTATCTTTCTATATTCTTTTCAGTAATTCACATGTTACTGAGTAATTCATTTATACTTGATCTAATAGAATCTTGTTAAAACTGGAAATAATAAATATGGGCTTCAAATGTTTGCTTGAATAGCAAAAACAGCACAAGGTTGTCCCAAGGGGGAAAGATGAAGAGCTTCAGGTGGTTTGATGTTAAGTGTCATGGCAGTTTTAGTTGGATCATAATTGAAGAACTTGTCATCAATGACATAGGCTTGTTTGAAAGGAAATAAAGCCACACCTAAGGCTAGAAGGGTTTTCTAAACATTTTGAAGCTGCTTTCATTAAATATAGAAAATATTGACTGTGCTCTTAAATAATATTTAGAAAAAAATCTAAATTAGATGTAATACCTCAATTTTCTTTTCAAAAAATGTTTAAGCGGGTGCTGGAGCAATAGTACAGCGGGTAGGACATTTGTCTTAAATCTGGCCAACTCGGGTTTGATCCCCAGCATCACATATGGTCCCTCGAGCTTTACAGGAGTGATTTCACAGTGCAGAGCCAGGAGTAACCACTGATTGCAATCAGATGTGCCCCACAAAAAATAAAATAACATAAAATAAAAGCATATAAGCAAATAAATTTAAGAATCATAGAATGAAGAACTACTGCATTTATACAATTCAGGGCGTTTATTTCTTTTTCTTTAGAATTTTGGAGTTGCTAGATCTTGGGAAAGTATGTTAAAAAATAATTGTATAGATAAGAGTATGGCCAGAGAAGTCAATGCAACTGAATCCCTTTTCTGTCAATTGCCAGCTGGATGACACGGAGAAAGTTATATAAATTCCCTGAACTTAAGTTGTTCCATGAATAAAATTGATATAGTTATAGTTATCTCATATCCCTTTAATAAGAATCATGTTAAATTATGTATTGAAACTGTTTAACATATTTTATTACAAAGGACATGTACTACATATAAGGAACATCATATAAGTGTTTATATTGATGGATTTATTTCTTAATTGTAATAGTTTTTGTCTATTTGTTACGGAAAATAGTAATGTTAAAAAATTGTTAATCAGATGAGTTTCCATCTGCTATTGTAAAAAAAATAGGTATTGATTATTTATCACAAAATAGATTACTTAAATATGAATCCATTTTAATTTGGGGAAGTATGGGTCACACCCAGCAGTACTCAACTATTTTTTTGCATAATTGCAACCTCTTACAAAGAACCTTAGCAGTGTCCAGGGACCCATCTGTACAACAGAGGATCATACTTGAGTCAAGAGCCTTAACCCCTGTACTGTCTGTCTGGCTCATAAAGTATTTTCTTCCCTCCCTCCCTTCTCTAGCTAACTCCCTCCCGCCCTCCCTCTCTAACTCTTTTTCTTTCTTCGTTCCCTTTTTTCCTTCCTTTTCTTCTTTCATCCCTTCTTCCCAAACATGTACAGGAAAGGAGGTATGAGAATCAGCTGCCCAGCAGTTCAGTGCATGGCTCTAGGAACTCAATATTGTTCTGGCCTTCAAACATTACAAATACTAGGTTACCCATTTACCCAGAAATCCTATGAGACTTCAGGGCCACACCCAGTAGTGCTGCCTTTGTGAACCATGTGGTGTCTGGGATGTAACCAGATCAGTTTATGACAGACATGTGCCCGGATGGCTATATTATCTTAGGATCCAAACATTATAATTTAATAGAATCATTTACTGGGTTTAAGAGTAAATATTTTGTTTCTTATTAATGATGTCAAAGCTAATTCTTTGATGTTGATGTTTATAAAATAATTTTGTAAATTAGTGAATATTATGAACAATTGTAAATAGAGATATTAAAAGATATTTGGTTTCTGTGCAAAAAGGTGCTATTACTATGGAAATTCTCTCAACAGGGATATTTTTCTCAACTCTGGTTCTATTGCCTCCTAGAGTGACTATATTCCAACTATTTGGTGTCTTGACATTCTAGGCATAGCTTTGCATAAAATAGAGGGAGTTTTTGTTATTATGATTGGTAAGATTATGTCAAGACATTTTATTCTCCTTTATAACATTTTATTCTCCTTTATGGAAACTTTAGTGAACCATTTTAAGCCATAAGCAAAGTATGAAGTTTTAAACCCTGTTAGTAGAAAGTCATTTTTTCCCTAAATCTATATGTCATACATGTCTCAGAAACATTGGTTGGGTAATTTTTTTAGCAGATGAATGTCAGATCCATTAATGATTTCCCTAATACAGAAGATTTTATTTTACTTAGAAAATGTATATACATACATATATAAATATATAAAAATAACTGGCATCTATAAATACTTGTTCAATAAAGAGACCATTTATATATATCTTGGATGTTAATTCTAATGGCAATAGAAGACTCTCCAGTGACTTGACTTATTGGGAAATATTTATATTATGTAGCTGTAAACAATAAAAACTAATGAAATAATATTATTTGTAATTAATAGAGCATGTTTTTGCTTAACTCCTAGCTAACAAAATTTTGGTTATTTGGTGTTTTGTAGATTTTATAATAAGCAAATATTTGTTAAGTTTTACTACTTTGGAGTCACACATAGAGTTCTAAGGATCAAACTCAGGCAGTTCACATACATATGTTGCATTCAGTTATTGAACTTTCTCTCAAGCTCCTATTACCTCCAATTTAAAAACATCACTATTGTTTGAATTATGTTTAGTGCATTTCTGCCTTTATTCCCCCATACATATAACAAGTGCACATCTCCTCAACAGTTCTTCTCATGAATTAATCCTCTGAACTAATGTTTTATATTGTGTATGGCTTAGTCTTTTAAATAAGGATATATGCTTTGATATTTGTATTCATTTTTGAATGTGAGGGTGAACTGGCTGCGACACCTGCCACCCCATTGATCGCCAGGGTTGATATATAAATATATAAATATATATATATATAAATATATATATATATATATATCACTTTGCACTATAACTATGTAATTTAAAATCAAATGAGAACAAAATAGATACATAGAACTACCTTTCCAGATTATGAAGACAAAGTGTCATGAAAAATGCTAAACATTATACTTCTGTTTGGTATCCTGATAGTGCTCCCATATTTCTATTGTATTATTCTCTTTTCTTAATAAAATCTTATCCTATTTTGGTGTCTTCCTGGCAGCTTTTTTTTGGAAACCAGGTGATAATCGACTTAAATTTTGTTCTTTCATCTAATTTTTAATCAACTCATGATTTACTTGAAGAGCAACTGTTACCTTTTTTTTTTCTTTTGATTGAAGAGAACTTTAAAAAGGAAAAAAAATCACACTTGGAATCTTGCTTTCAAACACTTAAAACAAAAAGGATGAAAAAACCTTATTACTAATGACAACACTTTTGCAATAAGAAATCGGTTCTTTATGACAATAGTTGTTTCTCTACTACTTCAATAATGTAATTTCTTAAGAAGGCCTATTCCAAAGGCAAGTTAGAATAAGAGATCATACATACAGAGATTAGTTAACAACCTGAACTTCACTTATTTCCAAGTTTGTCCAATACCTCAAAGATTTCTCCTGATTCTGAAGTCTAGGAATACTCTTTGCTTAAATAAGGTAAACTAGACGGTGCTATTAATCTTTCCACACCCTTTCCAACTTTCCAGATAAAGCCACTCTTATTACTGTCACAATTTCATTTCCAAAGTAAATTTGTGACTTTCTCTCTCACCAGAGTGATTGTGTTCCCATGGCTCTGTCTGTCACAGGAAACTGAACTGAGAATGGATTTCCATACACCAGTCATTTCCTAATCAATCACATTCTATCTTTGAGTTGAACCATTAAGAACATCTAATCTCATTTTCATTTGTCTTTCTTACAGTAGGAATGAAAAGACATTTCGTCTTGTTTCTCTTTAGTGCAGAGACACAGAGACACGGGACACAGAGCTGGGCATTTAGATCTTGGTTCACACCCCAGTGCACAAAGTAGCCCTCTCTCAGGGACTACTTACTTGCTCTTTGAAGCTCAAGAAGCAGTTTCTTTTCTGTCCTTTCAGCAACAGCTCCATTCAAAACAAAGACAAAGGCTAAATGTCTCTAAACCTGGTGGAGCGTTGTTACCAGATAATTTGGATTTCTCTAAAATCCCTGCTTTTTATTTTTTCTGCTCAGCATTCGTCTGTTCTATTCTACTGATGTGAAATGACTCCTTTCTCCTGATTTTATCACCTGTTATAGTCTTAATGCCTATAAAATATGGCATCATAAATAATAGTGCAAGCTCTTTAAATTTATGTTGGCCTACAATCAGAATGTTAAAATAAATCCTGGAAAGGGTTGTGCGTTCTATTCTGCTCTCGCTTGTTATTCCATCTTATGCTTCCCAGTAGTGTTATGCCTACCATGCAAGGAAGGAGCTAAGTGTTTCTTCATTAGGATTAATTAGCAACTGACAGCTTCTGGAAGCCACAGCCTTAAAGCCTGAGATTGACATGAGACTGGGGAGATGCAGTGACAGACAGAAAGAATCGTGATGTCTCTTGCCTGACTTTATTACCGCTAATGGGATGTTTCCTAGAGCATCTCTTCTTCCTGCCAGTGAGCCACATTCTTTCAACAATAAACTTAGCTGAAATGTCTGAGGCCCTGCAGTTTGTATCAGACCCTGTTTATGTCCCCATGAACTAGGTTGAATAGTTGTTATAATCCTGTATTGCAAGAAGAAACTCTTAGAGGTTTGGCTCAACCTTTAAGTTTCTGCGGACACAGAGAAATGAGTATTAGTTCACTGCAGACAATCTTAATGCAGGGAATATTACAGATAAGATATGAGAGGGAACTTAGAGACTGACACTGGTAGACAGCTTGAATGAGAAGGAGGGTGGAAAATCATGAATTGCTCTCCCATCTATCTCATGCCAGTCATTACAAAATCCTTCTTATTTTACCGTTTTAAGTATTTTTCAGTCCTCACCTTCTCTCTGACCTTCTTCACTCTTCTTTAATTTAGAACTTTTTAGTTTCTCTGAAGTAAGACTGTGGTTAACTTCTAACAATTTTACTCTGTCTGATTCTTGTCACATCCAATATATTTTTTCAACTACCTGAAACACAAATCTAATTATAGGCACAGTCCATAAAACAACGCAGTTTTCCCAATTTTTTCAGGATAATATTCCAAATATGTGCTTGTTTTCTTCCTTGTTTTCTTATCTCTTTCTTTCTACTCACTTTAGTCTAGACCTTCTGTGTTGTGTATAAATGCCATGCATGCCAACTATATGGCTTATAGCTTACCTATATGGCATTTCCAGTGTGTTTTGTTTGGGGGAGCCCAAGGACCAGTTCTAATTACACAATGGTAGGATTTGAGGAGATGGTACTGCTCAGGATATTCTATGCTAAAGACCACCAAGATCTATGTTCTGGGTCTTCCAAAATCTTACCTCATATAAGCAGGTATATACTTGGGTAGATGTTCTGGTGCCTGAACTCTGGCTTTGCCCCACCTACAAGATTTTCTTTATGTTGTTCCATTGATAATGGTGCCTCGTCCATCATGTTCTCATTCTACTTGCAAATTATTCCTATCCTTGTACTTTAGTGCAATTCTTCTTCAAAGCTTTGCTGACTATTACCGGACATTGCTGGCTAGGTAGCTACCATTTATATGCCCATGTGTTACTGTGGCTAACCTTATGCATTATCAAGTCCTGTTTGATTTTGAATTCCTTGAAAACAATCTGTTTATTTTGTTTTCTTAGATATCTTAGACTTGTTGCTTAGCTGGCAATGCTTGGTACCCCTGTAACCATTTCTGTGTGAAGAATCAGTGGCTGTACTGTGGTAACACATTCCCTTTGTGAGATTTTGAGCAGAATTCTTGACTTCTTTGATTACCAGTGTTTACATTGTTTAAAGGGAAAAAAGAACTAAAATATATTAAAACAGTGAGCTGTGAGGAAATACTAATTATATTTTCTTTGAAGTAATTGTGTACTATAAAACATTTATTAAAGGAATTATAATGATTTTTCTTAGTACTTTCTTTCAAAACAATTAAAAGTTGATCAGTTACTCAGTTGTTTTTATTCAATTATATCTCCATAGAAATATAAAATTTTGTGTAGCTAATCAATATAAAGTTTAGTTATTGTTTTAGTATCCTGCAAAAATAGTTTTCAACAATCTCTTTATATTAACACTTATTTTTGTTTCGTAAACAAAAATTAGAAATTATTTTAAGGATAATTTATTTAAAAAATTGTTAAAAGCGGCCAGAATGGTGGCGCAAGCAGTTAGGCATTTCCCTTGCCTGCGGTAGTTTAGGACGGACCGCGGTTCTATCCTCCAACATTTCATATGGTTTCCACTGCCAGTAGCGATTTTTGAGTGCATAGCCAGCAGCAACCCCTGAGCCTCACAGGGTGTGGCTTGAAAACAAAACAAAAAAAACTGTTGTTATTAACATTCTATAGGATAAAATTCTTAGCTCCTACATTTCTTAGGCAGTGGATTCATATATTACACGAGAAATTACTAAGTTTCTGATGATTAGTTTTCTTATTAGTGAAATGAGGTGAATATGGCTCCCTTATATCATTGTTTTGCAGATTAAATGAGTTAATTGGTATAAAATATTAGATCATTGTGTGAAGCATTTAAATGTTTGATGAAAACATAGAAGTTATGAAGAAGATATGAAGTAAAGGAATGCACTTCTGTGTTGGATCATAATATTTGCCAGAAGCAGAACTTAATGCAACTTTAGTGCTCTTAGCTGTCATCACTAGCTGTAGAAAAAAGTTAAAGCCAGAGTCAATTTTCAAAATACTTTACAGAAGCAAATACAATAATACTTTCCAATAAATATATGCAAGCATATTATAACCCTGAACTGTCATTTGTTTTGTAGTTGCAGAGGATAAAGGAAATATGATATAAAAACAATCCTCTATTTCATTAAATAGTTCAGGTTTATGTCCATGAGATAATTCATTTGAAACTTAATAATTTTGATGAATCTTTTTCATTATTAGATTCATAATAAATCTCTTTTGAAATAAAAACTTAATTATTATCCCTCCTAGTTTGCTCAGTGTCACTAATTTTCCTGACAGAATGAATAATATTAAGACCTGTACAGTTCCTTATACAAGCACAACCTGCATATTAAAGCAATTGAATTAACAGGAGATAAAACATAAATTTGGATGGGACATTCCCAGTAACAGCATTTGTATAACTAATTAGTTTAAGAAATTAGAAAATGGGTCAGAAAGCACAATCCATTAGAAGAAATGTTCATCTGTACTTATTGACCAACTTCTAAAATATAAAGTAACAACAGCTTTGAAGATAAGTATCATTTACTATTACAACACAATATTTTCTCTGTGTTTTCTTTTTATATAGCATTACATATTTTTTCTGAATGTAAAATCAAAATGTTAATAAGCCAGTATACTTTACTGTAGATTTTTCTACCAATAGTAGATGTGAAACTTTAATAAGCTTGCCTTCAAAAACTAAAAACCCTATTCCAAATTTGTGGTTTCCACAAGCTTTCTATCAGCATCTAAGATCTTTGTGCAAGAGTCATTTGACCTTTGAGAGCTCCTGTGCTATCTAAGCATAAAAAAAGGTAATGGGAGAAAAAAATGGTCCCTTGAGTTCTGAATTTTTTGTCTTTGATGTATATTCATTTAAATCATTTGTTGGAACAGTTTGCTTCTAGCCCTGATTCCAGAAAAGCTGGCAGTATAATAGTACATTGTTTCTGACCATTAATGTTGTTATTTGAGCCAGAGCCAAAGCTAATAGTATCAAGGGGCCGTTTTTGCAGGTTCACATTAGGTTTACTACAGTCCAAGCTCCTAGTTAAAAGCTGAGTGCATCAACATTTTGATCAATCACTTATTGTAAGACCCCAGAGCTAAACTTGATAACTTTAAGTGTCATGATATGTACCTGACGTGCTTGCCAGATTCTGACAAGATTCAGCATGCTGGTCCTTTAGGGATGATTCTTTATGGCATATGGTAGTGATCCACAGAGGCTCAATAAATTCAGCTATACACCACTGATAATGATTCAGGAGTTGGCTTTCTATGTATAGGTATTTAAAACTGTACAAAATGTTTACATACATTATATGCTTATGTATATGTATTTTCTCATCTCCAGCTACTTTTTATGTTGAACTCAGCAGTCAGTCAAAATGTCTTCCTTTATAGGATATGTTTCATTATTTTAGGACAAAGTGACTTTAAAAGTTCAACTGAAAGGGTCAGAGTGACAGGATAGTGAGTAGGACGTTTGCTTTGAATGCAGTCCACCTGAATTTGGTCCCCAGTATCCCATATGATCTCCCCCAAAAAATCTGCCAGGAATGATCTCTGTGCAAAGAGCCAGGTGTTAGTCATGAACACTGCTAGTAGGATATGACACCCCCCAAATAAAAATAAAAACAAAAAATTTGCCTGAAAATTTGAAAAACTAAGATGCTATGTATCATTTTTGCTTTCTTTTTTAATGCTATTTTATTTCATTAATAACCTGATACCCTATTATCAGATATCTCAGAAATAACTATTTTTAACACCTTATTAATTTTTATTTTGACCAAATTGGATTACAAATCATCTACAGTAGTATTCAGGTACATAGTGACATTGAATCAGGGGCATTTCCGCTACGAATGTTGTTCTTCCTCCACCTCCGTTCCCAGCATACATACATTTTAGCCTTAATGTGTGTTGAAAAGATAACATTCTTTTGCATTTCTCACACTTATTTACTCATGATGTCTTTTATCAAGTATTTTCAAACATACGAATTTTAAAATTTAATGCAAAAAAAAAACATCCAATGCATGATCTTCTACACAGAGAATTTAAAATATTTTCTACACATTTATGCCAAACAAGTGTTTGAAGAAATAAGTAGAACCATCAGTTACAAGAAATAATTGATACACGAGATGATTGCACCGCCAAAAAATGACAGCACCATACTAGTAAAATCACATCATTGGCCTCCTATTGTATTCTGAGTTTCGCGGTGATTTATTTCTCTACATAATAGTGGTTAGGATTTTCTTGTCACTCACTTATATAGATGTACAACTTAGCTATTGTCTTTAGCAGCTTACATTCTGATATAGTGGCATGGTAATATTTTAATAGTCATTTATGAATTCAATCTAAGTTACAAAGTCTCTGAAAATGAAATTTGAAGACATATGTTGTTTTTTCTTTAATTTTAGTCATTGACAGGTAGTCTAAACAATAGATTTATTGTTGACAGTATATTTGTGATTTGCCTCTCAATTAATATAGAAAAACTAATTCTAAATGAGTTTATATTGTTCTTTTTATTTATCCAAAATAGAACGTAAAATAAATTAGATGTCATTGATTAAAAATAATAATATAAAAGGAATTATTAGACTGGCTGACAAAGACAATACTTTTATGATTAATTGCATAAAATATATTCTGGACAATTGAAATATAGCTTTTTATTTATCCCTAAGTATTAATTTTTATTATTTGTTGGCTTTTTTAGTATTTTCTTAGACTATCTGACATTATAGCCCTCTAAAAAGCAGTCATTTGTATAGGTTCATAAATCATTTGAACATATCTAAACATTAGGTCGTATTTAGAATATTTATATTGCATAATTTTTGTGGCAGCCTATGTCCCATGAGCTTTATTTTGGTAATTTAAAAATGTTATTTTTTAATTTTAGGGTTTTTATTGTATTAGTAGAATACTACTACTTTGTAATAAAACTAAAGTCACAGCTGGAGCAATAACACAGTGATAGGGTATCTGTCTTACACGCAGCCAACCTGGTTTCTATCCCCAGCATCCCATATTGTCCTCAAGCCTCCCAAGAGTGAGTTTTGGAGAGCAAAGCCAGAAGTAACCACTGAGCACTGCTGGATGTGACCCAAAAACCTAAAAATAAATAAGTAAATAAAAGCAAAGACTTGATTAGTATACCATTAGTATTTTAATTTTCTTACATTACTGCTTAAAAATGAATTTAAAAAAATGATTAAAATACTGTAGCACTGTCATAGGCTTACAATTGTTTTCAGGACTGGAAAAATAAAGTGCCATTGTAAATATACCTATAGTTCTAGTCATATGAACTAGAGCATATTGAATAAGTATCTGCTGCCACAAATCAAACTCTCAATTGGGCTTCGTGTAAGATGCGATCTGATTAATGTCTTTTTCCCTATAATAAATAGTTTTACATGCATTATTTTACCTGAAAAGAAATTGTTTTCTTTTGTTTGGGGAACAGACTCAGTGGTACTCAGTGTTTACTCCTGGCTCAGTATTTGGGAGAATCCAGGGAGACTTCTGGTTCTTGGGATCAAAGCTGGATCAGCTTACTACAAGGCAAACACCCTACTTACTGCAGTATCTCTCTGGTTCCTTCATAATAAATACTTGACAGTATGGAACTTACAGGGTAGTTTGGGATACAAGAAAAACCATACATATTTCCCAATTTATAGTAAGTGCTCCAAGAGAAAAGCTAATACTCATATAAGAATTAATATTAAATCTAAAGGTGTTCTTTTTTCTTTTATTTTTGAGTTACTTAGATACAAAAAATGAGTAGAAATGAAATAGATGAAACAGGAAGATCCAATATACAGCATCAACAGAACTAGAAGTAAGGATCAAAAGGTGTATGGAGTTAAGTTAGGGAGATAAAAAGCAAAGCAATGATATGAAAAGGCACGTAAGGATTATAGAACATGATCTCATTAGAGATTCTGTTATTTATTTGTCGAGTGTAATGTAATAAAGAACTTTATATTAAAATATTAGGATCTTATGAATCTAGTAAGATTTAATTTCAGTCACATTGGCAACATTGTGAGTTCAGGTATGAAAAAGCAAGACAAGAGTTCTTATGAATGCTACCTGATAAATTGGACCAAAATGATGACACTGGAGATAGAATGAGGTGGATGGGATGGAGACATAATTTATGAAATAAAATACATGGAATGTGGTTATGAATTGTGTAACTCCAGGAAAGTTGAATGAAAGCTGATTTATTCAATAGATTTAGGTAAATGTTACCATTCAATTATACAATGTCATATAACATACATATTGTCATATATTGCTAGGATTTACATTTTACAGAAATAAGTAAATCACACTATTTAATAACTTGTTTATTTTTTTTGGAAAGTAGGGATATTGTTGGGAAAGAAGAGTATTAACATTTTTTGAATAGCTGTCTTAATGTCAGACATCATGGCATTCTGGAAAATTCTCCATGTACATTTGAAAGAAAAATAGTTACCATTCTTGTTAACTTTATACTGAGTAGATAACATGTAGATTAACATCTCAATCCTAGCATGATATATATTTAACCTGAGTGTTGTTTGGTTGTTGGGGGATGGAATAAGCATTGTAGTGTGTATACCAGCATGTATTCTGTTTGCCAGACTATGCATACTTAATGTAATATGCTTCTTCAGTTGTGACAGCTAGAATTGTCACATGAACCACTGATAATATAGAATATGAATTCTTTGAGTAGAGGGGAAAAGTTCATAGAATTTTATGTATCCATTAAAGGTAATCTAAAAATGTTACTGTTAATCACTCTATGTCTGAAAAGTTGAAAGACATAATGACAGGCTTTTATGTTAAACTCAATCTTTTCTCCCAAAGAAACCATAGAAAGCATTAAAATATCCTGAGTTTTTAATTGGTGGATATATTATCATTCATGAGTATCTATGCATGTAATTTATCTGGCATAGCATTAAGTTCATTTTGGCAGTTCAAATATACTTTGCTTACAACTTGAAAATTTGAGTGTTTCCTCTGTTCTCATTAAAATGTGTTTCTTCTCTCCCTGCTTTTAATAAAAATCTTGTATCTCATCACTTTACTCCTTTCATACACTGTTTTGTGATGTTTACAATTCTAATCTCAGATTTGTTCACTGAGTCCTGCTAATCTAAAAGACTAGTGTAAGAGAATGAAAAGAATCTCATCCATTTTAAAAATTCTGTAGCTGAATTCCATAATAGTTTTAGCCATAATACATTCATAAAAGCAACTCTTCCCTGATTATTATTAGGTATATTGGCACTAAGAAAAATGATGGATGGATGGATGGATGGTTGGATGGATGGTTTAGTAAACAATATTTTATTGAGTCCTTATAGGGTTTACAATGTTGTTCCTAATACAGTTGATTTTTTACAGTTACAAAGTTATTCCTCATCAAGCTTCTCCAATATACAAATAGTGGGGAAGACAGAGAGCATTATAGAGTTATTATAGAGTTTTGAAATATTACATTATGTTAGACTCATGAACTATAACAATCTTTTACAATATGTTTTAAAGTAAATGCGGAGACCAATGTTAAAACTAAAGGATTTTCACATTTTGATTCAGCTTTAAGGAAAAACTCAAGTATATTTGTCATTATCTTCAAATACTGAGATCCCTATGAAAAATACCAAGATCATCATCATTATAATGGCTATTTATGTAGATATTAAAATTTTCTGCAATTACTGCTATTGCCTAAGTTTTTAATCTGAGCCATGTATGTTTCATTCATGGAAGATAAAAGTAGCAGAAAACAATTTTTAAATTTTATATCTACCCTAACCTCAAGGGAAAACACTGAGGTCTCAGGTATCTGTCAGTTGTTCTGCTCTGTCTCTCAATTACCATTCTCTTAAATTCATAGCATAGAAGACACTTTAAAGTCAACTACTCCATTGCTTTTACCAGACAGAGTTATAGCTAAACTGTTGTGGCCAAATGGAATTTAAATCCCATTTTTAAAGACCTCCAGAGACATCACAATTGGCAACCAATTCATGGTTCAGTGACCTTTACTGTTAACTGCTTCTTTTCTATGCATTCCCTAAGACATTCATGGTTATTTAGCCCCATTATCATCTTCTCTCTAGACTAAGTAGTTATCAGGAATGGCTGGTCCCTATATTTATTAGATCTAATCTGGAGACTTCTTAAATGTCTGTTAAGATAAGTCATTTTCTCAAACTAAAACAGAATTCTTCTGGCATCCTCATAAAATTTTCTCCAAATGGTTATCTCTCTAACTTATCTCTTGAATGTGATGAACCTGCCCCTATTCTTCCTTTTTCCATCTTTGTATTTCCCTTTTTTTTTACTCCAGCTTCTTTCTATCTTCCTTCTTTTCTTCAATTATGTTTTCCAATTTCAATTTCTTAGTTCTTTTTATACAACTAAAGTTTTTTTTGTGTGTGTGAACAACATATACTCTTAGGCTCTAGAAGGTATCATAATAATCAATCCTGATGTTTTATCTTACTTTCAAATGATAGCACCTCTTATTCTGTGGATATGTTTATGTATGAATATGTTTGAGTTTGGGCTAAAATATTCTAAGGTTTATCTTTTCTAGAGTTCTGCTCAATAGTATAATGCTTTCTTACTTATAAATACTTGTAAAACATGCTCTTTTTCCCATTCATATGAAGGAAATTATATAAATTATATAATCTGTGTGTTTTAAATGAACATGTATTTTATCTTTCTTTCTTCTTTCTCCAAAATTACATAATTTGGTGAAAAACTTTCTATAAAATGAACATGATTATGCATTGTAACCATTCATCATTTACAAAATTCCTCTAATATAAAATAGTTATAACAATTCCTATAGATGTATTATAATCTGTGTATAATGTTGCTAGGCAGGAAACAAAATGACAAATTTATTTTATTCTGTTAAAAGTTACATTCATTTAAAAAATATATTATCTTCCTAATTATCTTTTAGATGATTTTAGTAAAGTATATTTTCTGGTTTTGTATTATTCTAATTTTTTATTTCAAGTCGTAAAATTATCAAAAATGGTTCTGATAAGAAATATCCATGATATCTTTCCATAAAAAAATTTTTTCAGAGCTTTTTAGTTAACTTTTTGCTACCAGTTATTTTCTACATAATTTGTTAATTATGGCTAAATAGTCTTAAAAGATCTTTAAAATCATGAAAAATTTTTTACAATTTTTTTACTTCCGAAAAATTTCATTGTATACTATATTATAAAACTTTTCCTGTTTAGTTTCATACCTAATATACTTTTTTAAATTTATTTGCTTAAATGACTTAGTAACAATTGTCAGCTAAACAGATTGTGACAGTTTAAATAATTTTTAAAAAGTGCATTTTTGTGTGTTAATGCAATAGTTTTCCCCACACTCATTAACCTATACAAAATGTGTACAGAAACCTGGGCAATTAAGTCAGGCAGCCTGGAAGTTGGTCTTTGGTCTTTGGTTAATCATCTGTGACATTGAGAAGGTTACTGAGCAATTGTAGATCTGTTTTCTCATGTAAAAAAGGCTGGGTTAGACTGAGTACATTTTAAAGTCACTTCTAGCACTAACTTTTTATAGTTTTATTGCTTTATTAGTGATAGTGACAGTCTAAATTTTCCTCTTAGTGAAAAAATCAAGTTTGAGATAAAGGTAGATGCAGCAAAGAAATGGAGGAGAGCAATGAAAAGTTGGAGGGCAACCACCCATCACAAATTTTTAAAATAATGAAAGAACAGGATCTAGATTACTTTTCCCTTTTCTGATTCTTCCTGAACACATATAAAAGACAATAATAGGTACTATCCAAATGATATAAGATCTCATTTATATTTAAGAGGTTAAAGTTTGAGATAACAGTCTCATCTGAAGGTTCAGATGAATATATATATTTTATGTGCAGTATATTAATGCATTTATATGTTTTATTAAAACTAGAATAAATGAAAAATGGTTAAATTGTGTCAGGCAGGATTTTATTTAAATTAGGGGAGTAATATCCTGAGACTCATTTAAGCTTGTCAAAAGGTTAAATAAAGAGGGAAGGAAAGAAACAAGTGATTATTCAAGATAAGGTTCTCTTAGAACTTCTGATGTATTTGAAGCATCTATGTTAAATGTTACTCTTAGATAATTTTAGTCTTTAATTAGTTATAAAGTGTTTTACAGTTCTCATTTTTATTTGATATGTAAATATGTTCATTTGACTTTATTAGAGAAATTGGATTTAATGAATAAAATATTTAACTCAGCAATTAACTGCTGCTTAACTTATAAGCCAAAAGAGAGTTTCTTTTTCATTATAAATGAGCTGCATTCTATTAATTGTCCTGTCTAACATATTGAATGTTTTTGAAATGTTTGGTCAATTTTTAAATTCCTTAAATTATATGAGAAAAGTATTAGGAATAACTTCTCTCTGTTTTGTGTTAAATGAGCATAATTTTAAATGTCCTAATCTGATGAGATCAAAATTATTTTTACATATACACCTAAAATTCTACAAGTTTTTGTTTTTAAAAGCAAGATTTCAGAGTCTCTAGAGATAGCACAATGGTCAGTGGTGCTTGCCCTGCAAGCGAACCAGAATTCAATAACCAGCATTTCAGATTGTTTCCTAATCATGGCCAGGGAAGATTCTAAGTGCAAAGTCAGGAGTAAACATTAAGCACCACTGAGTATAGCCTAAAAACTAAATAAACTCAAGACTTCACTACTGCACTTTGTTGGTTCTCATTCATATAATTTCTAAATATTATTATATTTTCTCTTTATTTCTGCCTGCTATTTAAAAGAACATCATTAAAAGAGTCAAGAACTGTAGTTGAGTTGAGGAATAGTACAGTTTTTAGGGAGCTTGCCTACATGCATCTTTCTCAGATTTAATTCTAGGCATGACAGAGTTTC
>PVKC010011800.1:0-24319 GCA_004027635.1 Crocidura indochinensis | reverse complement strand
GGTACAGTAGTATTGGTTTAAGGAAGCCTGCTGAAAATTTCACTATTTATATATAGACAGAAATCTCTGAATTCTTCACCCAGTGGTTGAGTCAGGTAGCATTAAGAAGATCAGTAGGATGAGAGTCTCTAGAAGGATTCCACCCATTCTCGGCATATTAGACTCTTACCCCAGTTTACTACTTTTCTCTTCTTCAAACAAAACCACACAACTTGATCTAGTCCCGCCTCCCAGTTAGAAGGGGAAATAAGGGAGACACCAAGACCAAGAATACTAAGTAGTAAGCTAGGTACAGAGGGGGCCACATATTCTAGCAGCCCGAGTGGGGTGGGAACAGGGGGAGGGAGGAGGATATGGGAGGTAGGACGAACACGGAGGTGTAGGGAGGACAAATCGGTGGATGGGAACCCCCTGATTTTATGTAAATATGTACCTATAATATTATTGTCAACAATATGTAATCCACTATGATCAAAATAAAAATTACATTAAAAAAAAAAGATCAATAGGAGAAAAGAGTATGTGCTATTAGTGTGTATGGATGGTCCACCTGTAAATTCCAGAGGGGAAATTCTGAGCTTGGAAATAGAATGGAGGTTTGGGATATTCAAGGGGCTTGTTGTGGCAGTTTTATATAACAAAGACAGGGTGACATAATAGAGCCAGCTAATTGCTCCAGATGTATCACTGACAGAACTTAAGTTTCTTGGGGTAAAAAGGGCTAGTTCTAGGGACCACTTTTGAGAGAGAATACAAGAGTGAATTTGCCTTCCTGGCATTCGATCAGATCTAATTATGTTATTGACACTGCATACGATCCCCCAAGCATTTCCTGTATAATCCCTGATCACAGACTGAATAGGGAGTAAGCCCTGAGTACTACTGGCTGTGTCCTACCAAGTGGCTATATCTAGAATAACCCTAAATCTTAGTAAATTTTTAAAATTAGGTCATATTTGGCAGTGCTCAGAAATTATTCCTGAATCTGTACTTAGGAAATACTTCTGGTGGGTTGGGGGACCATATGGGATGTCAGATTGGACTCAGTTTTGTTGTATGGAAAGTGTTTGACTTCCACTAACATGAACGGGACTTTCATGTTTCAAAAGTTAGTTTTCATTCAATGTCACTTTGAAAGGAGAGGTGATCTTGTAACATGAAGGGCTGTGAAGATTACATTAGATTTGAATGTCTCTTTATGTTTAGAATTGAACATAGAATTGCTTCAAGATTAAGTTATATTTAATATTTTTTCTTTTCTTTTTTTTTTTTGTTCTTTTGTTTTTTTGGGGGGGCCACACCTGGTGACGCTCAGGGGTTACTCCTGGCTATTCGCTCAGAAGTCGCTCCTGGCAGGCACGAGAGACCATATGGGGAACCGGGGGATCGAACCGCAGTCCGTCCCAGGTTAGTGCAGGCACCTTACCTCCAGTGCCACTGCCCGGCCCCCAATATTTTTTCTTTTATACTCCATCTGCCAGGCAGAAAGAGAACACTAGAGTGTATTAGGCAGCCTATTACTTAAGATTTTTTAAGAGTTTGATCATGTGACATTCATGTTCAAGAATTGTTGCTTGTAGTCTACATTTGAAAATTTAAAAAAGTCTTTATAGTTTGAAAAGTAGAAATGCTTTTAGGAGGCTGGCAAGTAAATGGAAAGAGCAATCTAACACAGCATGCTTCATACAATAGAAATCAAAGAGGGAAACAGTTATTCTGTGATTATATCTCAACGGGGTGAAAAGGATGATTTTGCTACCTGTATCAAGGAACAGATCATTTAGATTCTAATTGGTTTTATCTCTTCCCCTTCTTAGCTGATCTGAGAACAAGTTTGAGCTAATTTTAGATGCCTATCTTTGATTATCCAGAATCTATGTCATTTTTCTTGATTCCTGCTGTGTTCATAATCTGGCAGGCAGCTCCTTATTACAGAACTTAAGTCAAGTCAATTTAATGGATGAATATAGAACCTTATTACTTAAATTGTAATATAGATATAGACAGGTTTTCAAAGATATGAATATCTTCTTCAAATATTTTAAGTGTATTTTGCCATACATAACGATGAAAGTAGGGCCTAGAGAGATAGTACTTTGGTAAGGTGATTGCCTTTCATGCAGCTGACTGAATCCCCAGCAACATGTATGATTCTCTCAAGAACCACTAGGAGTAATTACTGAACCCAGAAACAGGAAAAGATCCTAAGAATGCCAGTTATATCCCAATCCGTAGGACTCCCCTTACCATAATCCAACCTCTGAGTAAATGGATTTGGAGCAAGGTTGCCACAGGAAAATGATCAGATACTCACATGATAGAAAAGCATGGAGAAGGAGTAGCTTCAGACTCTTTCTCTGGAGCCCATCAAACCAGCCTCTCTTTATTCAACAGCTCAGTTCACAACCTGCAAGTGAAGGGTAGAGAGTGACGGACAAAGTACCTATCTCTAGCTAATTCAGTCTAGATGGGCCTTTTACATGTAAAAAGGGATGGGTGAGGGGAAAGCTGGAAATTGGGGAAAGTCTTTGTTTTGGATAAAATAAGGTGTTATCTAACACAGCTCCTCTCTCTCAGTAAAAAATGAAGAAAGATTACATTAGTAATAAATATAGGCAAGTGAAATGTGTGGGAGTTAAATACTTTAACCTTATGAATTCTTATAATTGTTATTTACAAAAATTAAAAACCCAGGTCATCAGTATCATGATGAAAGGATAAGTGATCTTTTAAGCATTCAATATCAATTTGCAGGGTGACATTCATTATTTTCTTGCCTCATTTTCTTTTTTTGATTGACCCCAGTTCAGCATTTGTTGAGTTCTTATATATATTCCCTAAGACTCTCAGTTCTCAATTTCATGTAATCCTTTGCTCCTGTTTCTTTGTCATGGTTCAACCTTGCCAGAACTTTCTCTTTCTTTCCTTAACCATCTGAACTCATCTTTACCCAAGGAAATTTGTTCTTTTTTTTTTTTTTTTTTTTTTTTTTTTTTTTTTTTGGGTATTAAGAGGCAAGGATCATCTGCTGGATTAAGTCATAATAATTAATTTATGAGAGCCACTTTTACTTACCATTACCGTTAATAGTCTTTTATATCTTTATGTTTGTATCTTTATTTCTTTGAGGGGGGTACCCAGCAGTGCCTGGGCGTGGGGGCTGGTGGTGGCTGAATACTATCTCCACTCCAGAGATACTGGGCCACACAAATAATCTTTGAAGTCCTTCCATGGCCAAACCTAGTGATATTTGGGGACTGTGCCCAAGGATTAAGTTGGGGTCCCAACCATGCTAAACTTGATGTTTGGCTCCATTATTATATCTCCAGACCTTAGATCTGTGTGTGTGTGTGTGTGTGTGTGTGTGTGTGTGTGTGTGTGTGTGTGTGTGTGTGTGTGTGTGATTTCTGCAGGGCTTGGGTTAGCAAGTGTGGTACCAGGGATTAGACCCCTGATTCCCATATGCAAAATACATGCTGCAGCCTTTTGTACCAGTCTCCTGTCTGTGAACTGATATTTTTCAAGTGGACACTCTAAGTCTTCTTAGAAAGCAATCTGGTAGCATATATCAAGGATTATGAAAGTGTTCTTATCATTTTCCCAGTAATCTTATTTCTAGAATACAATTCTAAGAGAATAGCCAGAAATAAACACTTAGACCTAGAGATACTGATCTTAATGTAATGTTTGATAGCAAAAGATATAGTTAATGATGTCATATATATAATGATAATATGAGTTGGGGAAACAGAAAAGGAGGGAGTTGGATGCTGTGCAAACAGCTGTAATTTGTTTTTAGATGTGACTAGAACTTAGAAGCTCTAAAGGCTTCTGTGACCCTGGAAACATTTATATAGAGTTTGGCAGGGTCACTGCCTGAGAGTTCAAGGATTGTCAGGTCAGCAAAGTGGCAGAAAACGGGCAAAATGAAAGACTGATACAAACTATAAAAATGATTTTCTGTATAAATAAACCTTAAGTTTCCATAAGCAGGTTGAATGCAAAGTGTGGGAGATTTATAACGTGGACTTCAGATTGTACATAGTGACCATGGACAAATTACACTCAAAATCAGCCTGCACAGTGTAAGATGCAATGATTACATTTAGTAGATGAGATTAGTGTCTTCTTCCAAGAACATAGATCAGAAAAGTAACTGCTGTCTCCCTCCCATAACATGGATGACTCAAATGTTAATTCTGTTTTGTTTTTGTTTTATGGACCACATCTTGTAGTGCTCACTACTCCGCTCTCTCTACTCAGGTGTCATTCCTGAAGCTCTTGTATACACATGGGATACCAGGAATCAAACCCAGGTTTAACACATGCAAGAGAAGTGCCCTACGTGCTGTATTATTGCTTCATTTCCTCAAATGTTAATTCTTATTTAAAGTTATTAAATTGGTAAAGAGGACATTTATCAGTGCACTGTTACTTTAAGAATTTATTTTAAAAAAAAAGAATTTATTTTTGCAGGGATATGTGTGGGGCTTCTAAACAGAGCTCTGGGGCCAGGGAATCATTCCCTGCAGTGTTCAACTTACCAGGCCACACATTGGGTTTGATTATATGAAGACACTAGTATTCATTTTTGCTAGGGTCTATAGGGTCACCTTAGGGGACCTCTAGAGCTATAGTCAGCATTTCTCTCAGGAGCATATGTTGCCAGGGATCAAATTTAAAACATCATGTATATTAGGTCTGAGCTCCAATTCTTTAAGATATCTCTTGCTAATTGTTTTAAGAATAGATGGATGATTATGTGTTTGTGTCGGCAGCACATATAGTAAAATTAGAATGATACAGAGAAGATTAGCATGGCTCTTGCCCATGGATGACACGCAGATTCGTGAAGCATTCCATATTAAAAACAAAAAAGAATAGATTAGTATAAAATGATTTAATGTTGTTTCAGAATAATATATATATAATTTTGTTGGAAAGAGTACTTTTTTTTTTGGTTAAGAGGGGTTTACACCTGTTTGTGCTCAGGGTTTCCTCTTGGATTTGCCCTAGGGATCATTGCCCATGGTACTGTAAGGGACCAATGCAGTGCCAACTGTTGAATCCAGGTGCACTGTGCACACAGAAAGCACCTTGCTTTCTTTCAGTCCTTATTCATTACTAACAAGCATTTGTGACTTTCATAGTTGCATATATATTATATTTAATTATGCCAGAATAAAGACTAAAGCAAGTTACTCAATGCTTTACAAAAGAACAAGGCTTTTTATTTCTTTTGGTTTATCTGGGATATTTTTTGTTTGGGGCAACAGTCTGGTGGTGGTGCTCAGGGGACTTTACAGGCTTAGTTAAAACCTGGACTTCCTGAATGCAAATCATGTAGTCTGTCGAACTAGTTTTCTTTCCACCAGCTTATGAATTTTTAACCTTACGTATCAGTCCATTAAGTTACAGTGCAAATCTCAGTATCATCAAACCTTCACAAGACAGTTTAAACAAATCTTCTCTTCCTAATAGCAAAATTGGGGATGAATTTTTACTAGACTTATCTCCTTGTTGTTTAAAGCAAGGCCAAGTGTCTCTTAGGATGATTGCATGAAATAATAATTGATATTTATTACAGATGTTTTCCAAAAGGATTATTTTCTTTCCCATTAAAAAGTTTGAGAGAAGTCAGCATAGCACAATCTGCTAGATTGTATGCATGTTGAATGTAAAAACTCATTAACCTATTGCAACTAACTTATTGACACACGCTAAATTAAGTTATTGAGGAGGACAGGCTAATGACTTTTGAATTGGTCTTTGAAAATTAGGCTGATTATTGACGCTCATTACATTGTTAAATTTCTTTTAGTTGTCAGTAAGTTCCAAAGCATCTATACAAAGTTCTTCAGAAAATATCAACAATATTGTACTCTCTTGTATTTTTCTCTGACATGGTCTTCCTGAAGTGTATGGTTTTCTAAATTATTTTTCATAATTATTTTTCATAAGAGTGAGGGAATCTGTGTACTGTTTCTCATGGAACACCAAATACTTCGTATGACTATAAAAGTAAATTTTCCTGTATTGGTTCTGAGAATCATAAAATTAGCATGAAAAACTCGGATGCCGAAGAAGTTAAAGTCTATTACATTTCAGATAAATTGTCCTACATACCTCCCCAGTCTCCAGACCTCTCCTTCTACCCATGCATGACATCACTCATGTTGTCTTTCTTTCTTTTACAATCTTGGCTACCTCTTATGAGTCTGATGACTTGGTCTTGTTCCCACACTATCCTGTTTACCTCTAAAGTATGAGGACATGGTCTGAAATCTTGTTGCTGGGCCTGTCTTGGTTTATGCTCAGTGATTCTCTTTAGTCCTAATTTTCCTAAGTCTCTGGCTATGGACATGTGCACATGGCTGAGATTCCTGTGCTCAGTACCTTGCTAATGTCCAGAAATTGCTTGGAGCCCTGCCTGATCCTACTACTTACCTGTAACTCTGGCCTGTATTATAGTGTTCAAACCCTACCTTGAAGAGTCACATTCTCTAGGAGTTTGGTTGAGGTTTGATTCCAACTGAGCTCCCAGACAGGAAAGACAGTTCTCATTCTCCTGTCCAATTAGAACAGGGGAACAATTCCAGTTATAGAGATATTCAGGAAATAATTCACACAGTGAAAAGGTACAAGAATGGGTTCAAGAAATCCAGTGGTCAAACAAGGAATTCAAAGCACCCAAGCTTTCTGCTCCTAAGGTGGAGTGCAGTTTAGTGGAAGAACAAAGAATGAGCCCCTGTCTTCCTCAGACCCCTGCTTTTAGTGACCCTAGGGTGGGAGAAGAATACAAATTAGAGCCAATATACTATCACCAGATCGCACCCTAGGGTGGAGTACAATTATTGATTAGTGTAGGATTAAAAACCAATACAACCTGATTCTACAGTCTTTCTGGATGAGTAAAGGAAGAGTGAGAGAGTCAGGATAGAGACTTCCTTTTTTCTGCTGTGAGCTCCCTCTGCCAGCCATCCTATTATCTATTTTGATTTAGTGCCTTTTTCATGGGCATGGTTTAAACTGACCAACTAGCTTCACCCAGAGTTCCACCCATCCAACTCCTGCTGTATGAGTCATATATGAAAATATGGGCTTTAAATTGATCTTTCATTTCAAATAGCAGTTCCATTATTGTGAAACAAAGTGGAGTTCAGGGAATTCATAGTTAAAACTTTTATAGTTAAAAAAATTTGAGCTTCTATATTTGAACTTATCTATATAATAACAAAAGCTTGATCCACTTAATTTTTAATCACTTACAAGCTCTAAAGGGATTTTACATTTATAAATGGAAGAAATCAAGAGATGAATAATGTTTCATAACACTTGAAAATTAGGTGAATTTTCAGTATTAGTGGAACACAGCTATTCCCATTCACTATTTATGGACTTTAATGCTGCAAAGATAGAGTGAAATACTTAGGAAAGAGACCCTCTGGCCTAGAAAACCTAGAAAATTGACGCTCTGATCCTCTACGAAGTAGATTTGCTGGTTCCCCATATCCATGATAATTGATCTCTGAAATGAATTAATGTGTTTGGGCTACACCTAGGGGTTACTCCTAGAGGTAAAAGACCATATGTATTGCTGGAGATTGAATATGGACCTTACTTCTGTGTGGTCACTCCAGCCTCTTATTAATAACTTTTTAAAAGGCTATGTCTTGGAGTTAGAGTGATAAAGCATTTGTCTTGTATATGGCTGACCCAAGTTTGAACCCAGGCATCCCATATGGTCCCCCATAGCTGCCAAAAGTAATTTTTGAGCACTGATGGGCATGACCCAAAAACCAAAATAAAAAAAAAGTTTCTAATATCAGTTTCTTTATAATTTTCCTTTCATCTAGAAAATAATGACTCATTCAAATATAGTCTGAAGATTTATGTAGCATATTTTAACTGTTGTTTAATAACATTCTTTGTTTAGATATGAGCTTTGTTACCATTCATGTATCATGGTATTTTTAATTTACCTAATTGCATACTGTTGCAGTTTTAAAATCCATGTAAACTGGGGCCCAGGAGATAGCATGGAGGTAAGGCGCTTGCCTTTCATGCGAAAGGTCATCGGTTCGAAACCCGGTGCCCCATATGGTCCCCCGTGCCTGCCAGGAGCAATTTCTGAGCATAGAGCCAGGAGTAACCCCTGAGCACTGCCGGGTGTGACCCAAAAACCAAAAAAAAAAAAAAAAAAAAATCCATGTAAACTATGACCAAAGTATTATATTATTTACAACAGCATGAGAATAGTTTCTACAGTGTGGTTTTCTTGACTTAGACTCATAATCTGTTTGCTATTAGCCCCCTTAGAGAGGCATAGCATCTAGGAATCCAACTATTATTGGTCCATCTTTTAAACTCCTTTGGTGTTCCTGTCCTCTACTGGCAGCCAAGGAGCTGAAGCAGATTTTCCCAGTTGAAGGAGCACTGTCTTCTTCTGTGGACAGGAGAGCAGCTGGTGGGATTTGGGCAGAGGTGAAACCTTGCTCTGTGGGCTTGAAAACTCACTTCAACTCTTTCATTCCCTTAAAATACATTTACTCTCTCAAATCTAGAGTAATTATCCGGTTTTATTTAAACATATTGCACTTGTCCTGGCTTCAGTCACTTCAACTATAATGAATTCTGTAGACAAAAAGAATGATTATATCTCACTTGTAATGTTCTGCAACTTTCTTTACCTTTATTATTGTATATTGTTCTTTAATACGGTTTATTTAATAACTTAATAGTTAATAATATCCCCTATCATTTTCTGTATAAATGTGAATCACTTCAGTTTGTGAGAATACTTTTTTTTATCATTATAACTTTTTTCTTCAGCACTCTTCTAATGATGAGTTCTACATTTTCCAAATAGGTTGTGTAGTTTATTGTAGTTGGCATCAGCTATAATATATTTTGTAAATAGAGAGCTTTTGTCCTATCTTATCCAGTGCTTTTTTTTATTTTATCTGTATGAAAACAGCTTCTTTTCTTTTCTGTGTATGGAATGGTCAAGTATAGGTGACAGGGTCATCTTTATACTTAATATAATCTCTAACTTTTAATCTTGCTTCTGAATGAGTCACTTTAAAGTCTACCTAAATAAATGTTTATGTGGAATATCATAGTTTTGTATTATAGTATTTTTCCTTCATCCTTTTTTTGGTAAGTCATGAATACATGTTTTGGGGAAGGCTTTTGTTTATATAATATGCAGATTTATTCCATTCCTCTTAATTTACATAGGATTTTTTTGCTCAATCATGGATCATAAAATGGAAACTTCTGAGCACTCTCAGGAGTAAAGACCCTACTATAGTGTTGATTACTGATAAATTTTCTGGTAAAATTATGTTTCTTTACTTATTCCTGTATCGACTTAGGTAGCTTGATGAGATAGAGCACAACCAATAATGTCAGTATTAGATTGTCAAAAATTAAATGAATCTTGTCTCATAATTAATATTTTGCTAGTATAAGATTGCATATCTATTCATATCTACTATATGTATATGATGTTGGGGGAGTGCACCCAGTGTTGTTCAGGGGTTACTCCTGGCTCTGCAATCAGAAATCGCTCCTGACTCTGGGGATCATATGAGATACGAGGGATGGAACTGCGGTCTGTTCTAGGTCAGCACATGCAAGGCAAACATCCTACCTCTGTGCCACCACTCTGTCCCCTATATGTATATAATGTTTATGACTTTAGGGAACATTACCTTTCCATTTATACCTAAGTAACTATACCAACATTTATCTTTCTGGACCGCCCATTGTACAAGTTTTTTAAAATCCTGAGAGAGAGAGAGAGAGAGAGAGAGAGAGAGAGAGAGAGAGAGAGAGAGAGAAGGATAGGGAAGAGCTGATGGAGAAAAGAGAGAAAGGGAAAGGATAAAGAGAAAATTAGATTGCCAAGATACTGTCAAAGTCAGGCAGCAGGTAGTGGTGCCAAGTTCTAAGGCCTGGATATATCCAACTGAAAAAGAGTAGTTAAAGCTCCGTGAAGACATGTGAAGAATTTTATACATGCATCTGACTGAAGCCATCAACTATTTACTATTTTGAGAAAGATCTTAAAAGGCTAGACAGTTATGGATGAGGGCAAGTTGAAAAGCTATATGATCAATTTTTTAGAGAAGAATAATAAGAGAAAATATACAAGAGGTTTTTCAGTGAATTTGTGTTGGGGAAACACAAATGTGTTAAATCATCCATTCAGCTTATGCTAAGATAATTGGCATATGTGAGAATAACCCTTAGGTTATGAGAGGAGCAGATGTTAATAGGTGGAAGACTTTATTTGAAGTTTGTTTGCAAGTGGCAGACTCTATGACATGTACATTACAACATGTACCTCATGTGATTTGGAGCAGAGGTGTAGGAATCCCAGTTATGATCAGGGGGCATCACTTGTATATTCTTGGTGATATTAAGCTCAATTGTGTGAGCCTAACGATTAAGATAATAGGTCCTGCTATCTACTGCTTACGGAGTGGAAGGGGTAACACCCAATATTGGTAGAGGGACATACAGTATCGGGGATCATACTTGGGACCTCAAGCTTGAAAGATTTGCATTCCATTTCATTGAGCTATCTTGATGGATC
The DNA here is from genome assembly GCA_004027635.1 of Crocidura indochinensis. Classification (NCBI taxonomy): domain Eukaryota; kingdom Metazoa; phylum Chordata; class Mammalia; order Eulipotyphla; family Soricidae; genus Crocidura; species Crocidura indochinensis. Next base: position 13,716 of record PVKC010011800.1, on the reverse strand, counting down.
CTTCATGTACTTTATTGTTAGTTTTTGTTGTTTGGTGGCGGCACCTTATGATGTTTAAGGATCATTCCTGACTCCATTTAGGAATTATTCCTGATAGTTCTTGGAAAACATGTAGGATGCTGGGGAATCAAACTTGGATGGCCATATGCAAGGCATATGGTTTGAAATAATAGCATTTTAATAACAAAATATCTTGCTTCTACAAAATATTGTCTTTTTTTGTTTTTTTGTTTTTGTTTGTTTTTTTTTTGTCACACCCGGCAGTGCTCAGGGATTACTCCTGGCTCCATGCTCAGAAATTGCTCCTGGCAGGCACGGGAACCATATGGGGCACCGGGATTCGAACTGATGACCTTTTGCATGAAAGGCAAACGCCTTACCTCCATGCTATCTCCCGGGCCCCCAAAATATTGTCTTTTAAATGTAGGTTATTTTTATGTTGTTTTGTTTTAAGATAAGTTTTTCTAAACATTGATATTCAGATACTATAAAGTCTGATAAGTTTTGTTAAAGGTTGTTTACTCTTGATCATACCTCAATGTTCTATTGATAGTTTGGTGGCAAGAAGATAAGATTATCACTTCCATGAGTGATTTTTGTTTTTTGTTTTTTGTTTTTGGACCACACCCAGTGACACTCAGGGATTACTCCTGGCTATGTGCTCAGAAGTCGCTCCTGGTTTGGGGGACCATATGGGAAACCAGGGGATCGAACCGCCGTCCATCCTAGGCTAGTGCAGGCAAGGCAGGCACCTTACCTCCAGCGCCACCGCACGGCCCCTCCTTGAGTGATTTTTAAAGCTAAGAGGAATCATTTATCTGTTGCTCTATATAAGTCTGAATCCTTAACAGTTTAACAATCAGTCAGAGGAGTGGATATAAGAAAATTAAACAGTAAGTGGGTATTCTTACTTAAAAGAGCCATTGCTCTTTGTGAACCAAGAGGGCATATATATTACTTGTTACAAGACAATAAAGGGAGATATCCTTAAATTTCTTATAAGAACTTAATATAGGGGCCAGAGTGATAGCACAATGGTAGGGCATTTGTCTTACACATGGCCAATCCAGGACTAACCTGGGTTCAATCCCTGGCATCCCATATGGTTCCCCAAACCTGCCAGGAGTGATTTATGAGCACAGAACCAGGAGTAACCTCTGAGTACCACTGGATGTGGCCCAAAAATAAAAAACTAATTTAATATAATTTATATAGAATTATTTAGATATAGAATGGCTATATCTCACATTATAGATTCCATGTCAGTATAGATTTGTACAAGCTTGGTGGGTAAGATAGAGGAAGGTATTTGCTATACTTGTAGTCATCAAATGTTTAATGGAGGGGCCCGGGAGATAGCATGGAGGTAAGGCATTTACCTTTCATGCAAAAGGTCATTGGTTTGAATCCCGGTGCCCCATATGGTCTCCCGTGCCTGCCAGGAGCAATTTCTGAGCATGGAGCCAGGAGTAACCCCTGAGCACTGCCGGGTGTGACCCAAAAACCAAAAAAAAAAAAAAAAAAAGAAAACAAAGAAAAAAATGTTTAATGGATATTAAACAATCAGTTTATGAAAACGAGTCAATACTATTTCTACTACTGTGTAACAATAGCTAAGTGATGATGCAATATTTAAAATCTACATAAAGATTATAAAACAAGTACTTAGGAAACAGTCACTCATTCAAGATGTATATTGCCTACACAGTTAAAGATTCTGTTGCCATTCTGTCATACCCAGTTATGGAAAATGTTGTCTCCTTATATCTGTCAAAAAGTAAAGATATTGACCATCAAATTATATGTAGAGATAATATGCTTCTACATTTTATGCAGTGCAGGTCTGCTGCTTCCATGATTCTGCACTGATATTTGTTCCATGTTCTATTTATTTCCTGCTCTCATCTTTTTCATTAATTTTGATTGTCATATAATGTTACTGTGTTTGACTATGCCACAATTTGTGCTGTTGACTTCAGGTTATGGGACCTATCATTGTGATTTTTATTTTCTCCTCTCTACTAACTAGTGAAAATGAACTATCTTCCATATGTACTTTTCTGCAACTTGCCTAGCATATTAACATCTTGCTCTTTTTGCCAATCAGTTATTTTATTCATTAGATTTTAGAAGTTCTTCAGTTTACATACTTTAGCTAGATGCATGATACATCTACACTTTCAAGTTCTTTTATCTTTTTTTCCCCTTGATTCACTAATAGAGGTTTTCAGTTATATCTGAATATACCAAATATCTTTCTTAAAATTTAATTATTTTTACCTCCCATCTTATTTGATAATCATCTGAAAAGAATGACCCTTTCTGGTTCATTATTTTTGATTGACTATCAAGCTCTCAAAAATATATGTTTTACATACATATGTCTCCTTGTGTGTATGTTTCTGCCTTCTTACCTTTGTATATATGTTTATCATTAGATATTGAGTATATACTGTGTGCCTATGTCTATTTTAGTTCCTAGAATAAGTCAAATCAGTGAGTTTTCTGACCTTATATGTTCCATATAAAGCTATTTTTTCCAATTGTCATTCCTCTTCTGATCTTACCTATCTGTCCTTAGTTTTCTTTTTTAACAGATAATTTCTTTAAGCACCATAATTATAGACTTGCTCATAATTGAATTTTAGCCATAAAAGACACATACCACTTCACCTACGCAACTTTTTCTCCACCATTGTCCCCATTTCTCTCCTCCCCATTCCCTGCCTGTCTTCGAGACAGCAATTCTAATTCTATCACTGGTAGTTGTTGGGGGTAGTTATTTCTCTAACTATACTTACCACTCTTCGTGGTAAGCTTCTTCTCTTAATTCTTTCTGCTTGAATAGATCCAAGGACCAAATGGGATTAATTATTTGAGACAAAATGAATCCTTCCAGTGCTTAACTTCTTAAGAAGGTTTTATTGTACAGAGCCTTGTAGTACTAAAGTCAAAAGGATTTTAGATGTCTAAATTATTCTATTGTTGATAACAATGATTTCTACTTCTTCTGTATCTATTGTATTATCCAATGAAGCAATAAACACACAGTGAGTGCCTAAATTGTTGTTTATTGGGCCTCTCATGGTTTATTTATAATTAAATTGGGGGGCACATTTGATAATGCTTGCAAGTTACTCTCTTTGGTACTCAAGGCAACATACAGTAGTGCCAGGGATCAGGGATCAAACCCAGGGCTTCTGTCTGCAAAGCATGTGCTCCTTTTGACTATTCTGACCTCATATTTGGTTTTGTATTTCTTTGTTTTGGATCTTAGCATGTTATCATGAGGCTCATATATCAGAAATAACAGCTGACATTGCCCCCAAACCTAACTACTACCATCTTTTGACTACTTTAGTTTGGCTCTTTTCTGTGTGGTTAGTGTTAATCCCCTTGAGGAAACTGGAATTATTCCCATGCCTACTGAAGTTATTCTCCATCTGTAGTAGCACTGAAACTTGCAACAATCCCAAATAGAGATGGGTGGTTGAGCAATCTCAGAGTTTCTTGAAACAGGTGGTGTAGGAGTCTGATTATCTCAGTGCTGGTGACCTGTTTTCAGGTCCTAACTAAAACGTTCTTTGCGGTCATTTTAAGTTGATATGGGCAAAAGTTGAGGAGGGCAAATATGCTTAGCTAGATTAGGTGGATTAAGTAACTTTGCTAAGGATTACATTCTAGTGGAGATAATTGCGGGGGTATGGCATGACCTTTATCAGGTGACCGATATTAATCTCAGATGCAGGGTTTGCTGGAAAACAAAAAAGTAGCAAAAGATGGGTGTGTATATGACAAAAACTGCCCTCACTTCCCTGAATTCTTAACTCTAGGTAACCCAGGGGAAATAGAGGGAGATAGCCAAGCTCTGCTGAGGCTGGAAATCTGCTGATTGTTGCACTACATGAGCACACTGAATTTCCCAATATCATTTTGATTTTAATGTGTCTACTTCACACGTATAAGTAAATATGATTTCCAGGAAGGGATTATACATATTTACTACCTAGTCATCCAGTGATCAGTATGTTTATCTGCTTATCTCTTATTTTCATAATCTGCTAAATGTTATATTGGAACTAACTGGCTTATTTGTGAGATTCCATTTAACTAGATTTTCCCCCATTCCCTTGTGGATCTGTGTGAATTCTGTGAAATTAACTGCTAAGGTTGGCAAGAATCCAATCCAGTAATCTAACTGCTACTGCTTTTTGCCCAGCTAATTTTATTTCTTTTTGCTTTGAGTGATGGTTTCTCTTATAAGCATTTAAACAAGAGTTTTCCAATGTTCCTTGTGTTCCATTGAGTATTATGATACCACCCAGCTCCATCATGCATCTGTATTCCTCAATAAGAATAGATAAAATCTTCAATATCATATCATGATGCATATCATGATTTATTATAATGATGATTATGATCAATGCATGCCTTCTCTAAAGTACAGTTGAATAATTTTTTTGATAGTTAACATATGTAAGAATTTCAAAAACATGGGGTTGAGGTACAGAGGGTAGGGCACTTGCCTTGCATGAGGTTGACCCAAGTTTGATCTCTGGCACCCCACATGGTCCCCCAAACCCACTAGGAATAGTTTCTGATTGAGGAGTACCCCCTGATCCTCACTGGTTGTGACCCTCAAACAAAAAATTGGAAAATATTGATTATTTAAGTACAAGTTATTGTAATCCCCAAAGTCATATATTAAAAATGTATATATTTATATACACAATATACACACGTATCACTAAAAATCTACTGAATCATTGCTATGGAACAAACTGATACCTGGGAGTGGAAACTGTCATGAGTTAAACACAATCTCTTTCTACAGGAGGTCGTGTGACTTTTGATTTGGTGTCAGTCTAATTTCCTGACCCTGCTAAAGGTTCGAATACTTTGGCCATTCTTACCACTTCTGTTTTCATGAGTGTTAACCTGAGACTTTCAACCTCTTTACACAATTGCTTGGTGATTACACTAAATTTTCACGTACTTTTTGGGTCAGGAAAGTCTTATGTCGATGATCCTATAAAGATGACATATATACCTTTTATGGCCTCATATTTCTGAATGATGAGGAATTAATTTTTCCATTGGTCACTACATTGTTGGATGGTCATAAACGAATGAGGCACAGGTTGGACTTGACACATTTAAAGAGACCTTGAAGGGAAAGAAGAACCTTTAAATCTACTGAGAATGGTTGTAGGAGTAATTTAAGAGGTAGGATGGGTGTTTGGTATCCTTGAAAACTCTTTGAATGGCAATGTTATATACTAGGTTGTACTTCACTTTCCCTTACTCAGCTGTTTGCTAAAGGCACAGAATTGCTTTATTCTTGAATTAAGAAGTCTAAAGAGTTACTGTATTTTGCATACTTTTTCCTCTGTGAAGACATTGGAGGACAAGCTGTCACTTCAGAAATATAATTTCTCTGGTCTAAGTTCATAAGTGCCAATAAAGGGCCCTTTTGTGCCTTTGTATTTATAAATATGTCTCAGTGTTTTATTCTACCCATAGCATCTGTTGAAGATGAGTTCAAGCAATTGTAAATTCACTTCATTATGTCTAAAAATTTGTTCAACAGACATATTTATGTAGGCATAGCTCTACAGACCTTTTCTTATATAGGAAGAAAGGGGTTCTAATGGGTTTTATAGGATAGCTAGTAAAATGTGGGTTTATCCTGAGTTCCATTATCAGTATTAGTTTTCACATTATGTAAGCTTAAAAGATCTGCTGAATGAAAGTCAATGCCTTTTAGAAGTATTTTAATTTCAATTTCAGGTCATTTTATTATAAATATATTTTATCAGCCTTGCACCAACATTCTTATGTTATCATAGTGCAGGATTTTTAATATATAATTAATGTAGTATAATCTCAACTTTAGGAATGTAAAATGATGGTCATAATCAGGCCCATTATTGAGATATTTTAATGTCATTTATGAGACATACTGTGATGTGAATTTAGAAAAGACTGATAATTATTTCATGTTTGGGAATAAAAGCAGGTATATTAGGCTCAATCTGTGGTTACTTTATCTTTATTCTTATAACTTTTGATCGTGTTCATAATAAGACTTCCATTATTACTTAGCCATATCTTTTCTTTTTGCTTTCACATAGGGATGTCAGTTTATTTCAACCCCTGATCAGGACCATACTGACTTTACCAAATGCCTTCAAGTGCTCCAAAAAAAGATAGAAGAAAAAGACTTACAGGTATGTTGCATTCCTGTTTGATGACTAAGAATTAATTACTGAGAATATGAAAGATAGTATTTAGAGTTTTTACTTGAAATTATCATTTACTTTGGTAAATATGTATTCCTATAAGGATTTGTTTTACTATTATGTAAAATAAAATTGCAGTTAGTCAGCAAAACATTACTACATGCACTTATATCTGAGGTTACAGGTTAAAACCCTTTAAGGTTAGGTCACAAAAAGGGAAAATAGATCTAGTATAGAATATGCCACACTAGAACTCTTCTTGGCTTGAAGCAAGTATTACTTTGCCTTTCCACTTGATTGTTGCCATACATAGCTTTGCACATTCCTGTTTATGTGTTTGTTTAAAATTGAAGTGGATAAAAAAAAATACAACAAACGCAATCCAGGTTCCACCCATGAGTGATCTCTAACATCTCTCCTACCAATTGTTTTTTTTTAATTACAGAATCATTGTATGCTTTGCATCTACAAACACTAAATTGTTCAGTAGTACATTTTCTAGCATCTCATCTAGATTTTAATCACATTAATATCCAAGCTTCTACCAAGCTTCCATAGGACACTATTTTTAGAAATTGATACTGAATAAAGAACAGCAAAATTAAATCAGAATCACTGAGACAGATGACCATTGTCTTTCTTATTGGGTCATAAATTAGCCTGATATACATGATCAAATTGTAAAATGTTGTTGTTTTAAGGGGAGGATGAGCCACAGTAAATGCTCTGTGCTCAGGAGTGACCCCTGATGTTGCTTAGGTGATCGTATGTGGTGCTGGGGATGTAACCCAGGCTTGGAACAATGGAGACTACATAGAAGGCAAGTGCTTTACTACCTATACAGTCTTTCTGGTTCTTAGAATTTTTTTTTTGTTGTTTTTTTTTTTGGGGGGGTCACACCCGGCAGTGCTCAGGGGTTACTCCTGGCTCCATGCTCAGAAATTGCTCCTGGCAGGCACAGGGAACCATATGGGACACCAGGATTCGAACCGATGACCTTTTGCATGAAAGGCAAACACCCTACCTCCATGCTATCTCCCGGGCCCCTGGTTCTTAGAATTTTAAATTAGGATTGTGCTCTTGTATGTTTAGATGCTTTGTAGTAAATGTAATAGATATATTTCATCCTGGCCAATGCAGGGTTTAGCAATCGTCAAACATGGCTCAGTCAGTTCCTGGGCTCTAGTTCTTTGATTAACATGGCTCTGTTGCATAGACTTAGCATCTAACTTGTCCCCAGTGACCATTTAAAGTACCCGCTGGGAGGACTGAGATAGAAATATTCCCTGCCGTTATCAGACTTAATGCCTTCTTCCATCTCTCCTTGGACAATTCTCACTTTGGAGAGAAAATGTTAAGAATATCCATAATCTCTTTGACTTGAGGGAGGAAAGGTTCTATCTGTCTGTTAACTGTAGTCAGACTGCATGGGTAATACACTTGTAGGATGGACTAGGTAAGAAGATAATAAAATTTTGTTTTTTTTTCCAATACAAATACACTACGCCGCAGGAGAAATTTATCACGGGTTTATTCTTGCTTGTTCCTGCTAAGTTGAAGAAGTTGAAAAATTGGCAAGTATCTTATTGTACATACTCAACAGAAGTATCATTTCTGTAGCTTGAGCTGTACCAAATGTAGCTTGCTATTTCCAAAAATAAATTTCTAGTAACTAAGTATGTTTAAAGAAAACAGAACACAAGTCATCGACTATCCATACATCTCTATTTTTGAATCTATTTAAGAAGAAAAATAAATCATGGTAAATCTTGATCATTGTGTTTCAGTTTTTCTAGTACTCCTACTGAATTTTATTGAAAGTTGGAGATGTTGATTTTGTGAGTTTGACCTGTTGTTATTTGCTCGATTGTTGTCTGTAACATTGTTAGTGCATAGTGTGTTCAATCTTGGGCCCTGCAGACAAATAATCAGATCTCAAACTCCATAAAGCCAAAACCTAGAGATTCCTCAAACTGGGAGATTGAAATTATCAAATATCTTTGGATTTTCCCTTACCACTTTCCCTTACTCAACGATTAGAGATTTATGGAGAGGGTAAGACCTATGAGGTTATTTTTTTACATTATGTAAAAATAAATCTGTACTTAATCACCAAAGCATTAACATATACATTTAAATCAGACGTCACAGAATATACCTTAAGATATCCTGACATTGGGGGCCGGGCTGTGGCGCTGGAGGTAAGGTGCCTGCCTTGCCTGCGCTAACCTAGGACGGACTGCGGTTCGATCCCCAGGTTCTCCATATGGTCCCCCGCGCCTGCCAGGAGCGACTTCTGAGCAAATAGCCAGGAGTAACCCCTGAGCGTCACCGGGTGTGGCCCAAAAACCAAAAAAAAAAAAAAAAAAAAAAAGATATCCTGACAGCGCTCCAGTGGAGTTTTGCCCCATTCACAGCCAAATAGGGAATTGTGGGCTTGAGAACAAGAGTAGTAGGAGCCCTGCTGTACATTATCCAAGCATACTTTGAATAAGACATAGTCTACAAACTCATCTGATGCCACACTTGCAAATTGTTTCTAAATAAGGTCCTGTTCTCATGTCTTCTCTACCATAATGTGACTGCACAAGTTTTCCTGTCCTCTCTAGAACTTTTGGGAGAATATTTGTTTTGTCTTTGCCTTCCCACAACTGTCAGGGTAAGCCTGAGGTTCTCAGGGACACCTTTTCTATCAGAAGTGATTGTGGTTCTTAGTCTGTGTCACACAATGTGTGAGGCACAGTGGAAAGGTTCGGAAAGCAAAGGAAGAAAGAACGTGTTTGACTCTGTCTAGAACAGTGCTTCTCAAATAGTGGGGCACGCCCCCCCGGGGGGAGCGCGAGGCTCCCTAAAAGGGGGCGCGTTTGACCTCGGCAAACACTGTCATAGCAAGCTAAGCCCCGTGTTTATGTCTCTATCTCTAGAGCTGAAGTGCCTTGTCCTGCTTAAAACCCCGCTTCGAAAAGCTATGCATTGCAAAACGTGCTCGTTGTAGCCATGAATCCAGACATCCCCTCTGATTAAAAAATCAGCTCAAATTATTTTATATATTTTTGTTTTGCAGGTTAAAAAATTTTTTTAATAAAGATATCATTTACAGTCGTGTGGGGAGTGCGCGAAAAGTGTTTTCCTCTTCCTAGAGGGGCATGACAGAAAATAATTGAGAAGCACTGGTCTAGAAAGACTGAAACCAAATGAGCAAGCAGGAGGGATGGCCACAGGAAGTGGTATCATGTGTGGTATCTCATGCTGGCCTGTAGCCAGTGGCATCAAGAGCAAGAGCATTGCCAGTAGCCAGAGTTTTTAAGAGCATTGTTACATCAGCTGAAGGTTCCACATCTCACATTGCAAACTTCTCAGATGGGAGAAAAAGTGGTTCTGTTAACTTGGGTGAAATAAGAATGGCCAGAGTAATAGTACACCAGGAAGGGTGTTTGCCTTTCACATAGTTGACCCGAGTTCAGTTCATGGCTGGCACCCTGTATGACCTCCCAAGTCCCTCCAGAAGTAATTCCTGAACACGGCCAGATGTGACCCTCTATTATAAAAAAGTACTTGTAAGCTTTCCTCAATTTTACTTACTTTACTTATTCGGCCTGGGGGTCACATACTTTGGTGCTCAGGGCTTACTCCTGGCTCTGTTTTCAGTGATGACTCTTGACAGTGCTCAGGGGTCCCCTATGCTCACACCTCAGTTGGCCTCATGCAAGCAAGTACCTTCCAGCTGTACTGGTTCTTTGGGCCCAGTTTTCCTTTTAATATGAAAGTTAATTGTTATATTTGCTTTCATGTATTAACAAAACAAAAACAATATTAGACGGGTAAAAAATAGTACAAAATTGTGTCTCACTTATCTGCCAATCCCATGCGAAATGAAGTACATTTCAAATGTTTTTATTAGAATAGACTGAAATTATATCAAATATACTTTGTGTTTCTTTATTGGATAAATTCTGAATAATTATTGAACATTATTATTTTTCCACTGAAGTCAAAAAATGATTTTGCAATCAGTGTTTTCTTAACATAATTAAAATGCACTATAAAATATTAATTATAATGTAAAAAATTGTATAGGTTTGTATGTATAGTATGTTAGGAAACTATACTATGTGACCTATTTGAATTTCATCAAATGTGTCAAGATTTGTCCTTATATTCAAGGACTTCACTGTCAAAAACATGAGACTATTTCTTAACTTTTTTCTTGAATCAGTTTATTTCTTTATCCACTTTCAACTGGTTCATTCTCAATTTCTATGCTTCTGCAAACACAGTTCACTGATTTGTATGACCTTTTAGTACTTTGCAGATGAGCCATATTGTTTACCTATAACTTAGTGATGAATAATATAATATTAGGATGCTATCTGGCATAGTTCCATCTTCAGAGAACACATATTTTTTTTTCTGATGCTGTAATACATACCTGAAATCTAAAGTTTGCTATTTAGTGGAAAATACTAAAAGTTATTCATTCTAGTATCTAAAAATATAGTGTTCAGCATGAAACAGATAAATCTTGATTACCACTCTAAGAATAGCAGTCTCATTAGGGCATTTCATAATATTAGATGACAATAGAATCAGTTACTTCACCTTCTGATATTTTAACATAGGCTTTATATTAGACAAAATTTACTGTAAAATTTCCTGGGTGATTTCAAAATATTATTTGAATTTTAATTTAATATATTGGGTGTGAAGCATGTATAGTTGCTGGGGTACATGGTAGCAGTAGCACAAAACTGACCTGGTTTCTTTTCTGCACAACCTGTGGGCACGACCTTGGAAGCCCCGAGAACAGCCAGGGTAGTCTGGGTCATCTGTAACACATTATGGGGCCCTCAGACCACCTGAGTACCACTTGAGAACTTCTTTTTTTCCCTCACAAAAGAACTTAATAGCTGGAATGTGACTTTGGTATAATGCTGGTGTTGGAATGTGAGAGGTCTTGATTTTGATCCCTAGACAGCAAAAGAAAGTTTAGGTCAGAGATAACTCAATGGGTTGCATGCATGCTTTCTTGTGGGGGGTCTGGATTCAGCAGCACAAGGCAATCCAGTTGCCAGCAATTGGAACCCTAGAGCAGAGATCCACATGTAGCCTCTGAGTAACACTGATTGTGACTCCCATACTTTTTCATTTGCTTATTTCGCTTATCACCTCTAGCTTCCTAGAGGTTTTCTCTGTCATAAGTTAAACTCATATACATTTGAATTTGTTAAAATTCCAAAATTTCATAGTTGCCTTTACCATGTGTTTTGCCCAGTGTGTCCAAATAATACCAAAAACAAACAAACAAAAAATACATATATGTGGTGTGGATTTGGAACTGACTGCCCTGCAGTGAAAAATATACGTAAATGGAAGAATTGGTAAGAAACCAAAAAGAATGGGAGTTGAGGGCCCGGGGGATAGCATGGAGATAAGGCGTTTGCCTTTCATGCAAAAGGTCATCGGTTCGAACCCCGGTGTCCCATATGGTCCCCCATGTCTGCCAGGAGCAATTTCTGAGCATGGAGCCAGGAGTAAACCCTGAGCACTGCCGAGTGTGACCCAAAAACCAAAAAAAAAAAAAAAAAAAAGAATGGGAGTTGAATTAGTAATGTCAGTCTTACTTGTTTTGCAAATGATACTTGATATTTGAAATCTTTGTGTGATATGACTCATACCTATTAATCTAGAATAAAAATACAAATGCTGGGGCCTGGAGCAGTGGTGCAGTTTCTAAGGCATCTGCCTTGTGCGTGCTATCCTAGGAAGGACCTAGGAAGGACCTAGGAAGGACCTTGTGTCAAATGTTTGGGCATTTGACACAAGAATGCATGATAGTTGGAAGCTATAGAAGCTTTGTTTGTTAAGCCTGTTTTCTCTACTTCAAAGTCAGTACAATAATCTACCTGCAGTAGACATTATACTTGCATAATAATATGCATGCATTGGGGTATAGAGTGAAACATTTACTCCAGTACCTACCACATACTTTATATAAAATAAAAATTATAACAGAAGTCTTAGTATTGATTATGTAGTATTGATTATTTTGACATATAATTTTATAACATTTATATATTTATCCATCATATTTACATAAAGTTTAAACATATTAAAACTGTTTGAACTTTATGTAAATATGATGCATAAATATGGTCCCCCAAGCCTGCCAGAGCGATTTCTGAGTGCATAGCCAGGAGTAACCCATGAGTGCTGCCTGGTGTGACCCCAAAGCCAAAAAAGATATATATAATTATGTTTTTAAATATATTAAATCACCTATATTTAGTGTTTAATAACATAATTTTATATTAATAATAGAACATAATTTTATTCTATGCTTATTGATAAATTTATAAGATATAAAATATATTTTTCAAAATATATTGTGTAAATTATATAAGGTATCAAGATACATTTTATATACTATTCTCTGATACATGTTATAGAGTTTTATCTTAATTTAAGTTTGTTCTAAGGTTGCATGACTTTACATTACTGCTTGCTTCATGGATACAATTTCACCCTCTCAAACTAGGTATCACTGTACTGAACACTGAAGTTCCTCTGTTCCATCCTCACAGCCCTGCCATTCCCCAACCCCCATATTGGAACTAGAAAAATGTTCTCTAGCCTCATCTTGCAAATGTTCTTAGCCCCTCAAGCACTCCCTGTCACAGAGTGGGAAACTCTACATGTTTGTCAAATAAGTGAGCATGTTCCTATGTAAAATAACACTTTTGTAACAAAATCTTGTTAGTCAATGTTGATCAACTTTATGAAGGCATCTGTTTTAATAAGACTTAGTATATAGCCCAAGCTCATGTTCCTAATTCCTTAAGGTTTCTAGCAGATTTTTGGGGGGAAGAACTGGGCCATGCCTGGAGATACTCATTTATATATGTATTTATATAAGATATATTTTCTGCTTTTTTTTTGTTTTTGTTTTGTTTTGTTTTGTTTTTTTAGTTTTCTAGGGCAAAAGAGAGGATGCACATATGTGCAGTTACAAATGGTACCATTCATATACTTTTTTGTTTTGTTTTGTTTTGTTTTGTTTTGTTTTAGGGCCACACCCAGCAGTGCTCAGGGGTTACTCCTGACTGTCTGCTCAGAAATAGCTCCTGGCAGGCACTGGGGACCATATGGGACACCGGATTTGAACCAACCACCTTTGGTCCTGGATACGCCGCTGTGCTATCTCTCCAGGCCCAATGTGATTTTTTTTATTTATTTATTTATTTATTTTTTTGGTTTTTGGGCCACACCCGGCGGTGCTCAGGGCTTACACCTGGCTATCTGCTCAGAAATAGTCCTGGCAGGCACAGGGGACCATATGGGACACCAGGATTCGAACCAACCACGTTTGGTCCTGAATCAGCTGCTTGCAAGGCAGACACCTCTGTGCTATCTCTCCAGCCCCTCATATACTTTTATACTGTTTTATTGCATTAATTTTTCTAACTTTTTATAAAAA
>PVKC010011799.1:0-24328 GCA_004027635.1 Crocidura indochinensis | reverse complement strand
TATATATATATACATTAATGTTTACTTCTGTCCTTGCTCTTTCCTATGATAGTCTACCCAAGTCCCACTTGTCTAAGGAGGTGTTGGAGTTGTTTCAGTTAAGGAAGTTCTAGGTTCCTCAGATTATAACTTAGTTTTCAGGAACTTGTTTCTTGGGTTCTAGCTTGTCTTCTGACAAGAATCAAGAAGCTTTCTACATTCATAAGCATGTTTTAAACTTTCAGAATTTTTTATTTATTTGGGGGCCTTACTCAACTCTGCTCAGGATTTATGTCTGAATCTTTACTCAGGCATAACTACTGGTGGTTTCTGGGATCAAAAGTGATTCTGGAGATTGAACCCAGTAGGATGGTTGCAAGACAAATATTCTACTAGCCCCCACTGAACTTCCAAAAACTGTCAGAAAATGATGAAATATGATTTCACTCCTTCATTTCATTTTTCCAGATAGTTTGTCAAGATACATGGTTAGTTAACAGAAACAGACCAATAGATTAATCAGATTCTAAATTTCCAGAAGTTTTATAACTTTTCCTACTTTGATATTATTTTAAATATGTTCTTCCATATTTTATGATACTATGATATCATATAGACCAGAGTATAATATAAAGAGTACAGAAATAATGCAAACACCAGAGGGTAAATAATCTTAACTTAAAGTGTAAACACTGGAGTATAAACAATTTTGATTTATTAGGATTCTCATATGCTAGAGACTAGTACTATATCACTAGGTTGAAATTGACAATGCCAAAATAGAAGGCTTTATGGTAAACTAATTTGTAGATGATCTGGTAACTTCTCCAAAAATGTATTTCCATCATCAAAAGTCACCTCTCATATATGGCCCATCTAATTTACAAGATGGCTTTCACAAACATAAATATATAAAAATGAACAATAATCAAATCATCAAACATATTCACAATAATTTATAATGTGAGGAGTCATTTAAAATAATATAAAATTATATTTAAAAATATGATGTTAATACAAAGGCAGAAAATAAAATAGAGCATGTAAAAAGAAAGCAAGAACTTTTGAAAAGGAAGAAATAACAATTCCTGAAGTAAAATATTCAGTGAGGAGTTAGGAGTCTCATATATTCTTGAAAAGAACAGCCTAAATCGATCAAAACTGATGCCTCCAGGGTGGAGAACTCTTCAATATAACATTCAAAGCCAAAAGGCAATGAGGCAATGCCTGCAAAATTCTGACAGAAAGAAAAGTGACCCTAGAATTTTGAAACTAGTCATGTGTTCGTGCAAATGTAATGGTATAAAACACATATGACTTTGCTTTAAAATCTTAGTGAATGAAATCTACATGTCAAGTCAGAAAGAAATTAAAATAAGAACCAAATATGAAGATTTAGCAAAAATAAATGATGGTAGAAACAAATCATAGTAAATATGAAAGTTAAATTGAAACAGCAAATTTGTATGAACTTTAAGATAATCACTTTTTAAAATATTAGCAATAGCATAAATTAATAATATAACTGAACAATATCAAAGTGTATGGAGTATAAAAGTTAAATATATCTTTACTAACTAAAGATTTAAAAGCCTTTTCACTTTGGAAAGTCAAATTTTATATAGGAAAATAAAAACTCTATCATTAGTTTTGAAAACGTACAGAACTAAACTTTCTTGTGGTAGACTGTATGCTTCATGAAATTATATGAGTATGATTATTTTATGGAATTCTATTATATTTTATTTTATGGATTATTTTATGTGATTAAAAAATTAATACTCCAAGTAAGTTACTTTAAATATCTTGCTATCTTTGTAAAATATATTCTGTTTCTTCAATTAAATATAATGATATTTAATTATGAAGTATTTTGAGCTTACTACTCAATCACTCCTGGGGGGCTCAGCAGGTGATATGAGGTGCCTGGTTTTGAATAGTTGGCTGCATGCAAAGTAAGCACATTATCCATTGTATTATCTCTCCAGTTCTTTATATATTTTA
Source organism: Crocidura indochinensis (assembly GCA_004027635.1). Lineage (NCBI taxonomy): Eukaryota > Metazoa > Chordata > Mammalia > Eulipotyphla > Soricidae > Crocidura > Crocidura indochinensis. The sequence continues at coordinate 22,345 of PVKC010011799.1, read as the reverse complement.
TTTTTTGGATTTTTGGGGCCACACCTGATGACACTCAGGGGTTATGCCTGACTATGGGCTCAGAAATCACTCCTGGCTTGGGTGCCACATGGAACACCAGGGGATCGAACTGTGGTCTGTTCTAGGCTAGCACGAGCAAGGAAGACACCTTACTGCTTGTGCCATCTTACTGCTCCAGCCCTCCTATATTTCTTTTTTATTTAATTATACTAGAGTAGCTTTTGAAGATGTAATCAATTTATACTATTGCTGCTTCATCCAATTTATGCATTTCTCCCTTGAGGTAAGTGAACTTAATTCATTAAGATACAGAGGTCAGAACAAATATTAACATGCAGGAAAAATTGCAGACATGGCATGATTAGAATAAATAGGAAATTGAAACTATGAGCAACCTTATAGGCATTAACAAATTATAAACACCAATTTTAAATGAGGGTCCAGAGTGATGGCTCAGCGGTAGGGCATTTTCCTTGCACAGGACTGGCCAAGGACAGACCTTGATTCGATCCTCAGCATCCCATATAACTCCCCAAGTCAAGAGCTATTTCTTGTGAATAGCCAAGAGTAACTCCTGAGTGTCACCATGTGTGACCCTAAAAACAAAACAAAACAAAACAAAACAAAAACAAATTTGCAATGAGAAATATGACTGACGGCAACACTTTGGCCAGATAGATACAGAGGTATGAAAAATAAGAATTACAGATTCTAGCATAAGATCAAGATATTTAAAATGAAAATACATGACATATATATCACAAAAATATAATATTATTGAGCATAGATCTATCCTTTCACCAGTCCAGGTAAGGTTCGTTTATATTAGTGAATGTATAATATACTCAATCTGGCTACTCTAGTTATTAATTTATACAGCAAATCTGAAAGTGGTAAATTCTCTCTAGTCTCCTCTGAGTATGGATTCATTCATTGCCAACAAATCTTTTTTTTTTTTTAATGAAATTCCAAGTCAAAGATCTCCTGCTGCTCTTTAATAGACAGATAACTTAGGTTTATGAATTCTACCTGATTTGTACCCCCAGTAGGCAAATGAGAAAAGCAGTTCAATTGAAAAAAAACATATTAACTGGAGTTTAACTCTCACTGAGTGTTACACACACCTTATTATTGCAAGATATTTTTTTTCTCTAAATGAGTTTTTTTTAAGAGTATGAATAAATCTGCATGTGGTCAATTCGCTTTTCAACAATTCTTCCTCTAGTGACAGACTGAGGTGATTTCACAATAAGAGAAAATGAGTTTTGCTGCTCTTCATAAATTGCTAATGAGTTTTTTGAACAATTGCAGTTCTAACCTGATTTTTCTGATTTGCCATTAACATGTCTATAACAATAAAGAGGAAAGAAAAATACCAAATAACATGATGCCACTTGCTGAGAACTATTTTCCTCTCTTCATTTTAGTCCATTAGATTCTTTCTGCCTTTGACAGTGCCAAGGAGTCCAGATTCAGGCTGACAGGTAAGTCTTCTCAAGTATCTACTGCCAGTCGTCTCATTTTGCAAAGGAAAAAGAAAGCTATTCTGTGGTGCGATCGTGATGTCAGGAGAATTCTATTTTAAGTCTGTCATTCACCAGTTTATGTGGCATTGGACAATTTATTCCTATATTCTGAACCAATTTCGACTTATCTGTATTTCTGAAATGAACCTGTTAGTTGGCCTTCAAAGTTCTTATTTTCATTATTTAGATACTGTGATATGAAATAAATATTTATGCACTATATCTAATTTTGAATCCTCCTCCTGTATTGTTTCCCATTGTTTATTTTTACTTCCTTTAGGGAAAAAAAAGCAGCTCATTTAAAGTTTGCATTTAAATTAGACTGAACTGAAACAAACTTGAAAAAAAAAAGTAAGTTCCTATTTTGGCTCATTTAAATCTTACTTAATGACAGGTAAATTAAGGAAGTCAGTTAGCATTTAAACTACTCCCTGTAAGCACTCTAATATATTCATGAGTTCATTTGCTCTTACACAAAATTATAGATGATAATTTTACTTTTTTAAATGTACGACATAAGGTTCCCTTTATCTAAAATAATTACATTCACATATTTTAGCAGACTCGCCATTCTACTTAATCCTACAGCCAATGCTTCCTATTTTAAAGTTTTGTTATATCCCTCTTCTATGCATCAAGTTCTTTTTTTTTTTTTTGACACCTCTTCAATGTGACAAATTGTCCTTAAAAACCTATTGGGCTGAAACACTTTACACTTTCTCTTAAATTCATAAAAGGCAATGGAATCATATAGCCTCACTTATTGCTGATACAATTAAAAATCTTTATTGGCTTTATTAATTTAGTACTGGGTCTACTGTGCAAATGAAGAAATTCTCAGAGATTGAAGATTGATCATGAGCTACGTTTATCAGCTCTATGTTCTCATTTATCCTTCCTGCAATTTTTGAAACATGGACACTCCCAGTTTTCCTTTATGACATAAACAATTACAAGGAGTTTATAAATGAAGCATTTAAATGAGTATATATATTTTTATATTTAGGTTTAGATTGTGACAAGAGTATGCTTCTCATAATCTATATAGGTGTTCTACTAACATTAGCTATTTGCTGCTTTGCAATGCCCCATTTATAATTGGAACTAGAATTTAACACATCAATTTGGGATAGAGTGTCAAGTCTTCCTTTTCAAAAAAAGTAATTCACAACAGTGATAGTTTCAAGAGTAAACTACTAAGAGAAAAATCACCAAAGCAAGATTCATACAGTTCTGAACTCAACTTATTATGTTCATATAGACAATGAACTCTTTCAATTGATAAGGAATTCTGTGCTATAGAACAAAGAGAAATGATAGCTATTTCAAGATTAGGAAAATTGGCAAGAAAATTCAACAAGTTGAATTTAAATTTTTAGAAGACATGCTCACCAATTTGATTCAAAGATTATCAATAGAGGGGCAAAAAGTATTTTCCATGACAATAAAAGTGATAATATTTAAAATGGTTAGAATAGTACCGTGAGATAGAGAAGTGATAACACCCCAAAAATCAAAAGAATATTAAACATGGAAAGCAAATGACTACATTAAGCAGTTAATCGTAAACTTCATAAAGATCTTCAAGGTCATCAGGGCATGTAAAACAAATCTTACATGGACTTTGACATAATAAAAGATAGGTATACATACATGAACATCAAGTATAAGCAATGTGAATGAATAACTCAAAACAAGCTATACGTCTCTGAATTATTTTGCTTGCAGTTAGATGAAAGATCTAAAGCAAATAAAAACATTAATTTGGAGTAAATGCCATATTTACTAATATTAATACAGATTCATTCTTCTAGCAAGTCCAGTGAAGATAAGTAAAAGGAATTTATACAGTGACTCAGACTGAAGCTTTCAGATGGAACTTCACAAAGGAATAGGCATAGTCTTAACAAAATATCTAAAGTCTTAAGATTCGTGGGTACTTCACATTTGGAACATATTTAAGGCACAGTATTTATCTCATCCTCATATCTATTGAGAATGATATACTTATAGAGTGTTTTACCTCAATAATGAGGCATATTATAATGTCAGTTACTTTTTTTGATCAACTATGTTTTTAGATTAAAAGAGCTATCTGTAATTTTTGAACTAGTCAAATCTAATGTATAATTTTTGTCTAGGTTCAAATTGCACAAAGAAGCTAAAAACATAATTATTTTAGGTGAGAAAATTCCAAATATGCTGGTTACTTGGAGGAATTACCATGAATTTGTATAATAAAAAGTAACTGTGATTATATTTAATACAAGATTTTAGGAATTGAACACATATAACATAGAGAATAGGGTGGTTGCTTTGCACATAGCCAACCCCATTTCATCTCCAGAAACCTGTTTGTGTCCCCGGAGTTTGGATAGATTCATTAGTGCCTGAAAACAGATCCTTGATTAAACCCTGATCACATATGGATGTGGTACAACTCCTCTCAATAAAAATAATTCAGAGTTCATTATCTCAGACAAGGTAGAAACACATGAGGTAGGATAGCTAATATCTTGTCTTCTATCCCTATAATGCTCCCAGGCGCTACAAAAAATGGCAAGCAATTTAAGTTTGAGATACCTAGATTTCAAAGGAGAGTGAATAGAGGAAAAAAAGAAAAACTAACCCTGAAAATCTTTATTTAGGAAGGCCCAACCCCATCACTGACAAAATCCCTAAAAACTGAGAAAACCTCCCAACTCCAACACACCAATCCAATCTTTCTTAGTTAATTTATTAATTGTTTTACCTTATTTTTACTATATTTACCTATTTTTCTGTTCTCCTCTCTTATCTTTTGCCCTTCCTTCCTCTTTATTTAACCGATACCTAAGCTAATTATTTTATGTTTTTATGTGGGATTGAGTACATAGAGAGAGGACTCCTCCATGAGAGTCAAACCTAAATTGCAAACAACCCATGCCTATAGTGTGTATAACCCCTACTATATACTATCCCTTCTTCCCACCTTCAGATATCCTACTATTCCTTCATCCCCTAATCTCAATCCAATATCCAGCCTTATTAAGTCTCTTTACCTTTAGTTCTTATCCCATTAGATATCAAGACAGACCTCCTATCCCAATAAGCCATTACCCAGCTCCCAAGCAAAGAGACACCCACTCAGACTAACATCTCGTCCCTGACAAGAAACTACAACCAACACCCTGCTGACTCATGTTGTGTGGCTCTCCTTCTCAACCCTCTCAAATGTGGACTATTGTTTGATACCAGACTCATCCGCAGAAGAATCCACAGAGCCCTTTCTGCTGCAAATCTTTTCTCAATCTGAAGAAGACCAGGGTGTGTGATGAAAATGTGCCTGGAGTCCACACTCCACAAGAATATCTCAAAAGACAGTGGGGAAGCCTATATTTCCTTAATAAGTTTAAAACCTATATAATACTACATCTCACTCTCTTTGTTCCCAAATGGAAGGTAGTCTCTTGCATTACTTTATTCCCTTAATTATTTAAACTTATTTTTAATTATTTTCCTTTATATTTTTTTCTGGTCTTGTATATGTTTTCTTGTTTTCCCATAATTCCACCTGTTTTGGTTCTGCTTGATACAAAGACCTAGAAGAAAAAGTCTTTCCTGGAATAATTGCTCAGGTCAAAACCATGGCACAGAGAGAATGGAGCCTGACATTCTTATCCCAACCCAAATGCAGCAGCAATATAATATAGCACCATGACTTCTTACAAAGGCATACTAAAAAAGAAGGAAATTTTACATATAAAAACAACCGTCCAGTCTTGAACTCTGGGCCACAGACATAGAAACGACACAATTCTTCACAACAACCACTGGAAACAAATTTCAACCAGGACATCCTTAATAGTGCTTGGACACTAACAAGTACCAAACATAATAGGATACCCTGACAACGAGGAAAATGGGAACAATTGGACCTAATAGCAAATTATCCTACCTCACCAGCTAATGATAAAACAAAATCAGAAGACTTGTCACCCTGTGATCTATCCAATTGCCAAGACCGTGACTGACAGAACCATGGTCAGACGGTACGTATCCTGGGTCCAAAAAGAAAAGCCGGAACCTGGGAGATAGCATGGAGGAAAGACGTTTGCCTTTCATGCAAAAGGTCATCGATTCGTATCCCGGTGCCCCATATGGTCCCTCGTGCCTGCCAGGAGCAATTTCTGAGCATGGAGTCAGGAGTAACCCCTGAGCACTGCCGGGTGTGACCCAAAAACAAAAACAAACAAACAAAAAAAAAGCCCTAGTCAGGGCATGAGCTTCGACCTCCATAACAACTATGATCCCTAGTTCCAGAGGCCCATCTGAGACTATTGCAATGGAAGGGGGCTCCTAGAAACATAACGAATGACACTATCCTAGACCCCTTCCTAGGATCAGCGCAAAGACCAGGACTGCCAACTACAGAAGACGGATTAAAATGACACTGAAGGAACAAAAACTTTGAGAACCACAAAGAAAGCCATAATCATAAGTTCAACTCCTTGAATTGTGCAGATACCGAGACCTCTAGAGACAGAGGGCTATTTTATCACCCAGGAAGGAGCAGAAGCCCTCTATACACCAAAAAAGCACCAAGGGGAGAGCAAATGAACCTGAAAAGAGTCTATAGTTAATCCCATGACAATATACTTCAAGGGTGGAGAAATCCTGTACCTCTTAGGTAAAGGAAATTCCTTTTCCAATGACCCCAATATTTACTGTGCATCTGCAGGAGGGAAAAAAAAGCACAAATCATTTTTTCATTAATATTATTTACTAATATATTTTTTATTGTTGATTTCACGGTGATAGTTTGGCAATTGAAGTGGATATCTCCATTTATTTTTATTTATTTTTTCTTTTTTTTTCTTCTTTTTTGAATGCTCATGGGATACTTTGACAGTGCTTTAGGTACTGTTGTGGTGCTTCACCCTCTCTTTTTCCCTACGTCTCTCAAACCAAGGATGAAACCCTATAGAAGGTCTCCGTCCATTTCCGAAGTATTTGACTTTTTTCTTTTTTCTTTTTTTCGTTCTCTTCTCCAGGTTATTACTTTTTCCTTCTTCAAACAAAACCACATAACTTGAACTAACTAGTCCCGCATCCAATTAGGGGTGGGGTATAAGGGAAGTACCAAGACTAAGCAGGTGTAGGACCACCAAGTAGTTAGCTAGGCACAGAGGGGACCACTTATCCTGGCAGCCCCAGGGGTGAGGGAAGAAGACATGTGAGGCAGGATGGGAATGGAGGCGGAGGGAAGGCAATTTGGTGAAGGGAAATCCCCTGATTTTATGTTAACATGTACCTAAAATATTATTGTCAACAATATGTAAGCCACTATGATTAAAATAAAAAACTATAAAACAAAACAAAACAAAACCAAGGTCTTATCTACTAGGGATAAGAACTCATACACTTTACAATACAGGGGCAACACCCACCTTGAAAATATGTCGTGTGAACCCAATTTAGACTCCTGATGATTAAACAGCTACCGTCCAACTCCAAACACAGGATCCAAGACATAGAACTGACCCAGTTCTCCGCAACAGCTCCAGGAACCAATCTTCCTATGGAACATTCTTAATACTGCTCTGACACCAACAAGTACTGGTTTTGATATGACATCCTGACAATGAGGAAATGACAACAACTTGGTCTAAGAGCAATAATAAGATGAAATCAGAAGACATGTCAACCTTTAATCTGTACAAAAGCAAAATTTGCTATCTGCAAAAGACTGACTGTGACAACCATGACTGGGCAGAAGTTATCCTGGGACCAATAAAAAAGATCCTAGTCTAGGTCTTGGCCTAACATATGTACAACAACCAAGATCTCTAATTCCAGAAGTCTGACTGAAACAACTGCAGCTGAGCAGATCTTCTGGAAGCTACAGGAAAGGCTCTATCCTAGGCTTCATCCTAGGATTGGGGCAAAAACCAAGACTAGCAATTACAGAAGACTGATTAAAACAACACTGATGGAACACAACTCCAAGAACTATAAAGAAAGACTCCATCTTAGGTTTCATCCTATGACCTGTGAAAATACCAAAATCTCTAGCTACAGAGGCATGATTTTATCATCCATGACAGAACAGAAAGTTTCCAGACACCACAAAACAACCTAGAGGAGAGTAAAAGAGCATGTATGGAGCCTGTAGTTATTCCCATGACAGTATACTTCAAGGGCAAAGAAACCCTGCATCCCTTAGGTCAAGAGAATTCCCTTTCTAATCTCCTCAATACTTACTTCGCCTATGCAAGAAGAAAAAAGAAAAGTACAAATTAATTTTATTTAGTTTTGTTATTGTTGTTGATTGTTGTGTTTTTTTAGTGCTTTGCTTTGTTTTTATTTCAGGACCATAGGCATTGTGTGGTTGTTGTCTATATTGCTGCAGTGCTTTTTCAGTTTTTTGTTTGATTTTTATTATTGTTACTATGTTTCTCTCCCTTTTTTTATTTCTTCTCTTAAATTGGTAGTTATAGCTTCCAGACAGACTCCTCCCATTTTTTTGTTTGTTTGATTTTTCACCCATTCTATTTTTTCTTTCCTTCAAACAGAACCACATAACTTGAATAATCTTGTTTCGCCTCACTAATGGAGGTGAAAATAGGATGAAACCTAGGGAAAACCTGTTTGGTATCAAGACCAAACAGTATTATGAACATTAAGTAGAAATAAAAAAAAAAGATCAGACTTAAACACCAAATTCTAAGCCAATAACAACAGAATTGAGACCCAATTTACAAAATGCTAGACACAGAGGGAACCATTCAGACAGGCAGCCTGGGGGGTAAAGAAGGGAGATATAGGGTGCATGCTGGAAACAGGGAGGATAACATTGGTGGTGGGAATGCCCCTATTCAATGTCTCTATGTACCTAAAAAATTACTATGAATGATTTGTAATCCACTTTGTTCAAAATAAAATAAAAACTTATAATTGATGTAACAATATGTATTCAACTTGAAAATATTACACTAAATGATAGAAACCAAGTTATAATACAAATTATATGACTTATTTGAAATATCTTTGAGATAGAAAATACGCAATCACCAGAGGCTGGAAATAGAAAGAAATAAGGTACAGAGTATGAGTGATAAAAATTTCTTAGTAGGTAGAGAATTTTAGTGATAACATTTTATAGATATCATGGCAATTCAATTAGGCTATAATAAATGCCACTTAATTATATTTTAATGGCTAAAATTATCTATATTTTTACTGTACATTTTATATCACGTATGTCTACTGCTGGCAATTTCAATTTGTAAAATAATTTTGATACATTTTAGGGATATCTATTGAACACATTTATTTGTGATTTATCAGTTTCTGTGTCTGTGCCAATATTTATGTACTGTCCCAAAAGGAAATTTTTCTGTAATTGTCACTGAATGACTATACAGAACACAAACATATTACTGTATAAGATCTATGGTTATGAAAATTAATAAAATATAATGATGTATGTACACTTGTAAAATATAATGCCAACATTGTTTTACAGAAACTATTTCAGAGGAAAACACATAGTTTATGACTCCAACAATATAATAAATATCAGTAGTATGCAAAATTAATCTATAAGTTAAGGTAGCAATGGAATTGTCATTTGTTTAGAAATTAACTTCTTAAAAAGAACATGATGAGGATCTTTATGTCTAATATTTGTTTTTAATGTGGTTATGAATTTTTATATATTAATTATATGCTTCAGTAAATTTACATAAAATAGTTATCAACACAAAACGTACATTGTAAACTATCAAAATTATCTGTTTCATTTATTTAAATGCTCCACCAGAGAGATACTTTTGATTACATTGGCAACCAAATGCTAAGAGAATTGCTGCCAGATTTCTCGATGATCTTAGACACAGCTAATATGAGTTTTATTTCAAAATATGCTGAGAGGATAAAAACGGGATTACAAAGAGAGTAGTAAACAATTGGAGTTTTCTATAGGGAGGATGTTTAAATATATGAAGCCTCTGGCTAGTATCCATTTATGAATATCAAGTATATGATAAATGTATTACTTCTTAAGTTTATACTTAATGAATATTTCACTAAAATCTCTCAGAATTTATCTCATAGTCATGCATAATATTTTATTTACTGAATCACCATTTACAAATATTTTTTACATCTAAAAAGTAGACAAGAAAAAATTTTAATGTTCTAAGAAAGTCATTGACACAATAAAGAAGTTGAGTTTGTTTCTCCAAAATAATCAATTAGAGATGGTTAGATCCATTACGATGTCTAAACTGAAAAATTCAGGACTGTGACATTGTGAGTATGTTGTAATTTTTTTGCTGCCTAATAAAAAAAAGCAAAATTATTAACTTGATAATTTTGAACATGATTTGTTACCATAAGTAACCCTCATATTATTCCTTAATTCAATAATTGCTCAAATAGGTGTCAAACTTATAAAATAGAGTCTTCAGGAAATAGATACATTGCTATTCTTTCTGGTATAAATTGCAATGACAACTTTATTTTATGTTTTTTAAATTTCTGAGCGTAATTACTGAAAAAGTATGATAAAATTAGTTACACAAATATTTTTAGGGAAAATACAATTCCAATTATTGAGTATATACATTCCTAAATATTAAAAAAGCTAATAAATTACTACTACAATAAATGAATTAATATGAAATTACAACACAGAAAATATTTTTTAAATTGAAGTGTAGAATCTGTGTCATAGTGTAATTATTAGCAATGTTATATATACCAATGTTATATATAGTGTCTAGACTATTGTGACATGAAAAGGTCTGATGATGACAAGGGAAATGAACATGTAAAGTAATATATAAATTATATGAAGCAAATAATTTGAAAGCCCATAATTTTAACATAGTATTTATGATTGAATAAAAAGGAAGACTCTTGGAATATATTCTAGGACTTTAATTTACATAATTTTAAATTAATAAATCAGTTTAAGATGACTACAGATTTGATCCCATGCGTCAATAATATAATATAAAGTGTATTGGAATTTAATTCTGATCCTAATACTTTATTTTTCTGGTATACAATTTAATCTATCTGTATGCTCTTATAATTTAAACTATAGATTCTTATCAACATTTATGTTGTCATTTTAACAAAAGTTTATAACCTGTCTTTATGTGATTTGTTTCTTCCTTAGTCAAAAAAGTACAGAAAGATCTCTGTATACTGCAAATTAATAGGGATGTCATTAGGAAAAAGCATGAAAACATTAATTAGTTCCTTGTTTTGAAGCAACAGAAAAAAAATCAAGTTCCTTACTGCTTAAAATCTTTATGGTTCTGTTTGTTTCTTTGACCTTAGATAATGTATTAAAAATGACAAAGTTGCTGCTTGAAGAAAGTTATTCCATGTTTAAAAGAACAAGAACAAAGGAAATTCAAGAGCTATGAAAAAATTGTCAAGTAAATGAATGACTTGCTAGCAGCTTTGAAAAAATGGTGACTACAGATATAAAAATGTAATTGGTTAGATGTGTATGGTTCCTTTGAGAAATTGAGTTGTAAAGAAATAGAATGAAGGATTATTAGCATATTAAGGGGTATTTATTTTGAAAGACAAATTTTTGGAGGTAAGAAAAAAACTAGACATTGCAGCAGTTATATTGGAAATGTCTATAAAAAATAAATTGATAGAATAACGTGGACACTTGAAAGTAATGAGACTCAGTTAACGCGCTCTTGTTTTCAAACAGGAAGCTATTTATTGTCTTTTACTACTCAGAAGGGACTGAGTTTGAAACAGCAAGACCGTTAAAGATATCTTTTTACACCTACCATTGTCTCTATACTTTTTATTATCCCGTAGAGACACATTTATGAAAAATTTATTGCAGTAAATTTACCATATTTCAGGTTTAACACTTCTAGTGTGTCGTGAATTTCATTACATTGTTTATAGGAATTAAAAAAATAAATTGGGATTTCTTATTCAAACACTGTGAGATCTTCAGTGAGTTATGATTAGAAAACAATTTATTTCATATCTGGATTATGAAAAAAATTATTACCAGAAACTAATCTCACAACAACATCTAAGAATTATGGGTTTGAGGAAGTTTGAAATTCAAAAGCTCATTTAATTCATGCTTTACAAATTTTGCTAAGTGTCAATGCTAACTTTACATCCAAGTTTATAAGAATAAAACTGCAGAAAACAGTAGTAGGATCAGAAAAATATCTTACTATTCTATGTCATCTCATTAATATAAGAAATTGTAACCAATCTTATTTAAGTAGGTGAAAGTATTTCTTAATATTTCAAGTATTTGTTTTGCGAAAGCTTTTATAAATAATTATAAAATCTATTAATCTATGCATTTATCGCAACCTGGCAAATTTATCTGAATAAAATGGTATCTAAAGACTTTAATAATCTGAATAGGGAAAGGCTAGAAAAATTCAAAGGCTAGAAAAATTAATACTTACAGTGCATGTAGTTAAACCAGGTTCTATACCTAACATGCCATAAGGTCCACTGAGCTCCATCAGGAGTGATCTCTGAAAGGGTAACCAGAAGTGCGCCCTGAGCATTTCCATAAAATAAAATAGGCATATTGCTTTATGTGTATATACACATGAATATAAACCAACAGGTATGTATGAATATAAAACAACATTCCTGTGATTTTATTATATTACAGAGTAACATTCTTTCATCATATATTACCATTAAAATTTTGTATATAAATAAATAAGAACTATAAACAAATTGCAAAAGGCTAATAATTTGCACAATTTATTATGAAATGAGTCAAAAAGATAGGTGAGTAAGTTATCATCTTGCAAGTGTCCAACTTAGGTTTGTTTCTTGGAATACCATATGTTCTCAACAATTCAAAAGGAGTGAGCCATGAGAATAGTTAGTGTTTCACACACACACATACACAAACACACACACAAATACTGGAACAAAACTGCTGGTTTAACAAGATTGCACAATATAGGTTTAATTGAATAATATTGATTTCTTCACTCTATACTATTAACAGATAGAATGCAAAATTTGGAAACTTTCTTTTATAAAAGAAATAATCTTATACCTAGAAATGAATTTAAAAAACTAAACAATTTTACGACATGATCAATAAAAATATAACTACATTGATATTATAATTTAAAATACTTTCATATAAGAGCATATTATTTAATTTTCAAGGATTAAAAAATAGTATTGTGAAAATGACAATTAACACCAAGTTGATACTACCAAAATTCTTTGTATATTAAAATTATTAAACTTGGGGAAGGATTAATAAATAAATAATAAATAGGTAAGCCATTTGCCTGGCATTAGAGCTCAGTCAGTTCCCATATGATCTCTTGAGCTTGCCAGATGATCTCTGGTCACAGAACTATGAATAATAACTGAGCACTGCCAGATATGGCCCCTAAACCAGAGAAACAAATAAAATAAAATTGTTGAACTAAATTAAAATGTATATGACTAGGAAAAGATTATTATAAATTCACAATCATTTTAAAAGTAGATAATGAAGGGGCTTATACTGCCTAATTTGAAAATTACCTGTGGAAGTAATCAATAGATTGTGGTACTGATATAATTAAAACATTATATATATATATATAACATAATTGTGAATTCAGAGTAAATTGCTAAATAAGCTTTAGAAAAGAAACATATTTGTTGCAGAAAAATGAATGAATTGTCATAATAATAGATATTAGTGTTATGAATTGCATATATTTGCCAGTAAAATTACAAATTATTGTGACATTAGTAACAAAGGTACTAATAATATTTTATAAACACTCAACTCTAAACTACAAATAATCCTGTGGCCATCAAACTTAAAGAGAATCATAATGATGGTTATATGGAAACTTGAACTTAGAGAGAAATATTGTAAAACTTCTTTGTCTAAATATACACATCTATTTTGGTCAATGGTATAAACCAATCAAGGTAAAGCAACATATACTGCCTAAATTGTCACTTGACTATATTTGAGTTAGAAGGTTATTAAAATTAGGGGTAATTTTGTTTGTTTGTGATGAATAAGAATTTTGCAAAAATCCCACTATGCCAGAGTCTATTTCTAGCTCTGCTCAAAGTGACTGGGCAGTGCTAAGTAGATATATCAAGTCCTAAAGTCTAACTGGGGTTGGTTGACTCAGTGTATGCCTAGAATTAGTACACAAGTACATGTAGAAACTAAGTATATTTAAAATTAGATGGGTAGGGTGATTATTTTATTTTTCTAATTTTATGTATGGTTTATAAACATAATATAGGAATTATGAATCTTACCATTTATTTTTATTGTGAATTTTAATATAATATAAACCAACTCTTACCAGCATTTCCTTAGCAATAATATTTGTTTATGCATTCGCATGCACATGTACAAATGCAGACTTGTCAATCTTAATTTTCTAGAGAAAAATTTATAAGGACAGTATATTTGGGTATAGAAAAGGACTTTATTATGTTTCAGGAGTTCAATCTGTTATTTGTCACTAAATACATAGGCAATTCACTTGAAAAACAATAATGTAAAGTCCATTTTTGACTGGATAAATCAACCTAATTATTCATGGTAATAATCAAAAACTAACAGTAAGATTAACATTTTCTCCCATTCTGTGAAAGTGGAGAGGAAAACTTCCTTATCTTTGTTTTTGAATATTTTATTATGACAATCTGTTCTGACTTTCCAATACAATTATGGGCCATCACATGATAACTAAAAAAATGATAGTGGCAATAAATAACACTATCACAAAATTCATGGCTTAGAGATACTTTCCTGTATCATATTAATAGCAAAATTTTGTGACATTATAATGATAAATCACATGGTCATTCAGAATAGGTATAGTTGAAAAGGCTGCAATATAAAATTCTGTGGACTCTATATCAAAGTTATAAAGATATATAAAAGTAAATTAAAATGATCACTTTCAGAGAAAAATTTTACTGATTTTCTGTGTTGTAAAATTTACTTATTCTGATCATCTGCTGATTATGTGGTATAGGTGTTCTTCAAACTTATGTGTACTTAACTACTGTGTTTCCCACGTTCATAATTCAATCTTTTGGTGGAGGTACTAATCAACTATATCTAGCTCTATGTTTAGGAGTTATTTTCTTTAATATCCAGGGGACCAATCTAGAAGTAGCTACGGTTAGACAAGTACATCAATCCTATTTCTTCAGCCATTACTAGACCTTTTCTTAAACATCATGAAATAAATTGACTTCACGAGGCAGGAGCGATGGCGTAGCGGTAAGGCGTTTGTCTTGCACGACGCTGCTGAACCAGGATGGACCTGGGTTCAACCCCTGATGTCCCATATGGTCCTCGAGTCAAGAGAAATTTCTGAGAGCATAGCCAGGAGTAACCCCTGAGTGTCACCAGGTGTGGCCCCCCCCACAAAAATTTTTTTCAGCAATACGAGAAACCTAAAACTATGAATATTTGTACCAAAATAAGACAATATAAAATAAATTAAATGGCCAGAAGACCTTTAAAAAAGAACCAATTAATCATCCAAAATGGTGCTGTTTTCACAAGATTTTAGTTTTAAATTTATAATTTTAGTTTAGTTATTAACTTTAGATGTATGTAAGAAAATAATATATCACACTTAATGATCTATTGCTGAGTTCCCAAACCTCACTCTAGACATTGTAATTTATACTAAACGTAGTTTTTCATACTTTTGAGGACCACTCCATAGTCATAGCCAAATAAAACACACACTAGTATGCATTTAATACATTAAAATTCTTTCTTAGATAGCATCATTCATATTGAACACATTTTATTGATGTAAAAATTAATGTTCATAGAATTAGGGAATGTATTTTCTTACATGAGAATAAAATATCTTGTTTCATATTCAGTCTGTTTCCCTTTACTGCTTCTATAGTGTCTTAGACAGCAATTATTATGAAAAGAGAGTTAGTGGTAAGCTTTCAAATTACTCATCATAATAAAAGCAATGTCACCAAGATCCTGAGAACAGCAAAGAAAGAAAATATTACAATATTTGCACTCCTGATCCCCTGTTGCCACTAGCTATTTCATCATATCCATATTTCTAAATATTATGAATTATGAATTTGTCTACAGTTTCCTTCTGGAGTAAATAACCCTAATGTATGCAGTAAGAGGGGATCATAAATCAGTAACTGCAGCAAATGATTGTTTTCTACTTTCTAATCAACACTGCCTAAATATCCATACTCATTTTTCTTACACTACAAACTTACAGAATCATTACTCTTTTTTTTTAATTCTTACTCAGCTCCTTGGAAGATTTATATTTGCTTACCTTGATACTGATATCATTCCCTAAGAAAAATGATATATTATTAGTGATATACTGTTCTATGTGGCACTGAAATGACAGTGTTTATCTTTAAAATGCCAATGTGAGAAATAAGATAATTATATTTAAATAAGAGTAGTGTTGAAGAGATAATTTACAGCCTAGATTCAATGATCTGATTCTTCTTCCTAGGACAATATATTAACCCTCTACCTGTTGGCTTTTGAAGGGCAGTACATCTTTTTTTCTAAGGCTGAGAAAAGAAAATGTGGTAATTTTATATTTATTATACAACAGTATTTGTTCATATATACATGGTTTACCTAGACTCTCAGCAGATATAATGCCTAGATTGTCTAGACAATCAGACTAAGAAACAGATTTTTTAAGAATTTTATATAATCACAACCATGTTACTCATTTCATAAAATAGAACAGAAGAGAATAGAGCTAATAAAATTCTAATTTTAAAGATATAATCAAGAAAGTGAATTTTTAAATGAGTCCCCAAAGTCATACAGACAGGCTCTGCACCAATTTAGTCTCACATTTCTTGAAAATTCAAATTATGTTCTATCTAGTTTGATTTGATGGACCTCATGTTTTGTTTGCTTGATCTGATTAGTTCCAATTTTCTACTAAAAGAATACTGATCAACAACTCTATGCTGCATTTCATATATCAGACAGCCACTTGTAATAAACAGATTTGCAGTGTGTCTGTGTATACATTGCCAAACCTATAGAAAAAGCAAAATATAAATTTTATTCTCAGAGAACCTGAACTGATGTTTTCTAAAACGTTTTTTTTTTTTTTTTATTATTTTTGGCTTTGAGGCACATTGAGTGATGCTTAGGGGATGCTTCTTGCTCTGCACTCAGGAATCATTCCTGGTGGGCTCAAGGAAAGTTTGGGATAGATCCCACTTTGGCTGCATATAAGGAGAATGCCCTATGCACTGTACTATCTCAACCCCCAGTGAGCTTAAACTTTAAGTCTTTTGTCTACTATCATTAGATAAATGATTAGACTAAATGACTAAATGGTCTTTAGACTAAATGATATTTTTGTATTGAAAACATTTTTTTGCTTATTTAAAGAGTATTTTTCTTGAGTGAACTAGTTTGCAAATACATTTACAACACTTCTACATTCATATCACCATATACAATCTAAAAGTGATGATAATCAAAAATCTAAGCTATTCTTTTTTTGGAACTCATATAACTTTTGCAATATTTTGTACTTTAACAGATATATAGAATACATTTACACAGATGACCTTTTTCATATCTGTGTGAACAGAGGTCTAAGATTTTGAGAATGTTCTTCTAATGTTTATAAATTATAGAACCAACGTACAAAGTTTGAACCCAAGCAGCCTAGATGAGTGAACAATTCAGTACCTGCCTAGCATTGTTGCCTGGACTCTGTTAGGCTGTCTCTGATATTAACTTAACTTCACTTTAAAAAGACCAGAAACTTCTTTCAACTCTTTCTCCATGAAAGTCCAAGGTCAGGTATGATATCTATCAGAAACGCCATTGAAATGTGCAACTTTTGTTTAGTTATGTGCTTTGTAATATTAATCACACAGAACAATTTCCATTTTGGTACTTTTGTTTTAAACTGTGTACTGTGACTGATGGTACAAAATTTATACATGAAAATTTTAAACACAGTACTCCAGTAAGTACATATTAGTCTTTATATTAAACAAAAGTGTGGGCTAGGAAACTGTGACACCTAATTTCTAAACAGTGCTCTTGCATCGTCTAGTCCCTTTTTGTATATCGGAAGACTTTGAACATTGCATTACTATAACTAGAGGAAAGCAACTTATTTATATACAAGGGAGAAAAATCACAAAAAACTTATCACTATATTATAATTACTATCAATAATTTCAGATACAATAAATTAAAATAGGCAGTGCAAATTTATTTTCAATAATTATGGATGAGAAGTTTGAAACATGTCAGACTGTGTAACATATAGGATAGCCACTGCTTATCTGTAGGCTCAGAGGACATTGTTTTTCTCAATTCTTTAATTCTTCTGGTCCCAGCTAATGATACTCACTTCAGTCTTTCTCATGCTACTTCACTCTAATACTGACTCTTATTTGTGAAAATTTTGAAATTACTTTGAGCTCAGGAATAATCAAGGATAATTTTCTCCATTTCAAATGATCTGAAAAGTAGTAGCTTAATTTTCTTCTTCAATGTTATTTTTAATAATAACAATGTTATGCTCCTTTTATAATATTATTCTGCCTACAGTGCTGTAAACTCACTTTATTTAATTAAAAAAATCAGGGATCATATAGACAGTACAGGAGATAAGGCAAGTTGTCTCCCATGCAACTGACTTTATTCCTTGACACATCAGATGGTCCTCTGGGCATATCTAGGCCATGATCCAAGGAGAAAGCCCTGAGAATGGCTGCTTTGTGGCCTGAAACTCCTCTCTGATTATTTTTTTAAAGCTAAATGGCTTCCAAGTGCCAAGAATGATGCAAGCTGGAGCCCCTTAGGGGACAGGGGGCGGGCAAGCTCCAAAACCATGCAGAAGTCAAGGCAGCTGAGTATAGAGACTCACCATACAACTGCTTCCTGCCAAACATGCAGCTTCACCCCTCTTCCACTAATCTCTGCAGAGACTCTTATCCTCCCAAAACTCTAGGTTGCCAATTTTGACTCATATTTCCAGAGACCCTTTGGAGCCAGGGAGGGCCATTTCTAGCCATACCTCTGTACTTCCAGAAGTCCCAGCATTCATTTCCATGATCCTGAACCTACTGAGATGTCTGCCTATCGGCTAGTACCACAGATTCATCTAACTCTTAGAGGAACAACTAAGCCGCAAAAATTTCGTGGCTGTACCTAGATATACCGATCTTTTAGCTGATCACACTGGGTCCCGTTGGGAGGGACTGCATTGCTCATCTGCCATGAGCTCATCTGCCCAGCTTCACAGATTCTCAAAATCCTAGACTGCATGGACTTTTACTTGGCTGTGTGACAAATTCATAATTTTTATACTAACTTCCCAGTAAAAATAAACTAAAATAGATGTAAATTATAAGAAAACCCATAGAAACTCAAAAAAAAAAAAAACAAATAAAAACCTTTCCATTAGCAACTTAGTAAATCTTTAGATTTATAATGATTTATAATAATCCAATGAGATTATGACAATTGTCCCCAAATTTTTAATATTTTTTTGATCATATCATTACCATTTATTTTAACAAGAAATATTAAGTAAATTTTTGTATATGCCATGCGACAATCTTGGGGAGGTACTGGCAATAATGGGAGAATGTTAACTAATGGTAGAATTGGTGTTGGATAATTGGATCCCAGAAATAACCGTGTTATAAACAAATGTAAGCCACAATGTTTAAAATAAATATATTTTATAAAGAATTATGCTAGGTGTCAAAGGTAATGAAGCATAAACTAGGACTCATTTATATAGAGTATATACTTCTTTGATTTTTAATCTAAAAGAATAAATAGTCGTTGAGTATTCATGTCAAATCAGGGTCACCAAAAAACAAAAAGAATAAGTTAGTCATCACTTTTTATAAAACAAGAAAATTTTGATAAAGTAAATAAAGTAAGGTTGGTTAGTATGAAGAACAATTTTGCTTGCTGACAGCCTTATGTTTTACATTCTAATAATATTTGCAGTATATTTTAGGAAGTTAACATTGACATACAAATTTAGAGCTATTTTGTATGTTTTCTACATTAGATCAAAATATGATATTTAAAAATTCCATTCAATTTTATTTTATTTAAAAATACATCTTAGAATATTTTAAAGGAATTATTTGGTCTTCATCTTTTTTTAATAATGCTCAGATATTTATTCTTCAATTAAGATTTACAAAATTAGGACAAGTGTTATTATTTACAAGAAGAAAAATCTTAAAAAGTTAAGAAAAATATAACTACAATTACTTCAATAATCAATAAGGTGGGGCCAGAGCAGTGGCGCACCAGTAGGGTTGTTGCCTTGCAAGTGACTGACCTAGGACAAATCACCCGGTGTCCCGTATAGTCCCCCAAACCAGGAACAATTTTTGAGCTCATAGCCAGGAGTAACCCCTGAGCATCACCGAGTGTGGTCCAAAAAATGCAAACAAACAAAAAAAATCAATAACATAACGGTCCCTATCTTACTACATGTTACCAAACATACACAGTCGTAACTATTACTCAGGTTCTTCACAAAGTATCATTTGTGTTATTCTATAACCATGGACACTACAGTGACTTTGAGTGAACTTTATTGGTGCAAAATATGTTTCAGGATATAATGATATAATCTCATTCATAAAATAATGCAGTATGAACATGATATTCTAACTTATAATTCTAACTTATAATTCTCTTATTTGTTTCTGGTTTTGCTTTGAGACCATAACCAAAAGTGCTAGGGCTTACTCTAGCTCTGTACTCAGTGATAATTCCTTGTAGTGCTTGAGAAACCAATCGGGTATGAGAGGATGAAATTTAAATTTCATCAGTCTTGTCCAAGGCAATGAAGAGCCTTATCAGCTGTATTATCTCTCCAGTGTCTCTTATAATTATTTTAGAGGCCACAAGATTTCTAGGTAAGACTGTTTCAAGTACTACAAGCAATCTCCAAGAAATTAATTCAACTATATATGGATATAGTTATGCTTTTTAATTTTCAATAGTTTCTCAAATGAATTATTTTAACACTAATCACTTGTATGTATAGGTATATTATGTATTACCTTTATCCTTTTTATTATATTTGTTCATGTTATCACCAGAAGCTACTGTCAAGAAAGCAGAAAAATCTATTTTCTGTATGTGGAAAATACATAGTCTCAAGTATGAATTACCTAATAAATATTTTATAGATACATAAATAGGAGCTCCAAGTGGCTCCATACTTCTTCTTTTTTTTTTTTTTTTTTTTTTTTTTTTTTTTTTTTTGGTTTTTTGGGTCACACCCGGCAGTTCTCAGGGGTTACTCCTGGCTCCATGCTCAGAAATTGCTCCTGGCAGGCACGGGGGACCATATGGGGCACCGGGATTTGAACCGATGACCTTTTGCATGAAAGGCAAACTCCTTACCTCCATGCTATCTCCCGGGCCCCCATACTTCTTAAAATATAACATAATTTGCATTTTTAAATTATATAGACATTTAAATATAACTAAGAATATTCTATGCCATGTCTTTCATTACATTGACTCTTACAAATTGATTTCCCAATAAGAAACAGTTCTCAAAATATTTCATTCAATACATTTAATAAAAAATGTAAGTATCAAGGTGGGTGCATATGTGAGTCAATATATCAAATTTTTACTTGCTACAAGTTTTCACTTGCATATGCTGTACAGAATGAGCCAGAATAGTAGTAAAACATGTACCCATGAAGAATTTCTGAGTCCAAACAACAGAATTTGCAGTGCCCTTTATATTTAATTCTTTGAAAAAAAAATATCTATTCAAGATCATAAGGTTACAATGGTGGAAGCCATTTTGCACAAAATAATATGTACCTTGTCCAATCACACTTGATAAATCTTAATTCAAATATTGTCCATGGTAAGTTGATCAGACTTCTCTAGAAGAATAAATAACAGATTATCATTTTTGGTTTTGTGAATGTTTGTCTACAGGACACATATACATACATATACACACAGAAATGCACAAACACATATATATGCATGCACACAAACACACAGAAACAAATACAGTTCAAATATAAGGAGATATAAAAATTTAAGAATTTTAACAATTACGGGCCCAGAGCAATGGCACAGCAGTAGGGCATTTGCCTCGCATGTGGCTGACCTAGGATAGATGCTGGTTCCATCTCCCAGCATCCAATATGATCCCCCAAGCCAGGAGCAATTTCTGAATGCAGAGCCAGGAGAAACCCTTGAGCATCACCAGGTGTGGCTCAAAATAAAAAAAAAAGAATGTTAGCAATTAAAAATAATAATTTTTGTCTTTTTGCTAGTAACTGGCTTCCAGAAATTTTTGTAAGCCAAACCATACCAATTTCTTAGATTCTTGACTTACCACTGCCTTTCCTTAATTTTGAAATGTTCAATTTGTATTAACATCAGTCTAGAAAATGTGAATTTGCAATTACTTGACTCTGAAATCTATAAAAACTTAAAATTTTGCTATTTTGTTTTTTTTTGTTTGTTTGTTTGTTTGTTTGGTTTTTGGGTCACACCCGGCAGTGCTCAGGGGTTACTCCTGGCTCCATGCTCAGAAATTGCTCCTGGCAGGCACCGGGATTCCAACCGATGACCTTTTGTATGAAAGGCAAACACCTTACTTCCATGCTATCTCTCGGGTCCCTCTATTTTGTTACTACTTTGTACTTAGGGTCTAAAATAATGTTTGTACAGAATGGTATCTTCATAAATAGTTGTTAAATATTTTAATTACTTGTCAAAAACAAGATATATATATGTATAT
>PVKC010011798.1:0-24223 GCA_004027635.1 Crocidura indochinensis | reverse complement strand
AAAAAAAAAACCATGGTGAGGACATGTTTAAGGAAGAGGGCAGTGGTGGAAGGGTTAGGAGAGACTCTTTCATGGAGACCAAAGTTCTATCTTATTTGTTCAATTGCCTCCTTTTTGGAAAAAAAAATCCCTCAATTTCCTCGACATTTATCTTAGGTGAACAAAGTGTCCCCAAATCACACTGGAAGCCACCACTGCACCCCTGGATCTTTACATTACCCCTTGACCTTCTGGGGGGACCATATTACCCAATTCAGGAAACCCCGAGCTAGAGAAAGTGGAATCCTAACTTGGAGTGTGGATAATGATGGTGAAAGCAGTGAGTCATTGGTTATGGGAATGTTGCACTGGTGAAGGGGGGTGTTCTTTACATCATATTTGTAAGCAAGGTGTTTAAATAAAGGTATAAAAAAAAAGAAAGCAGTGAGCCAGCAGATTATGCCTAGATATGGTCCCGGCTCACCCCCCAAATTAGACATGAAAGTGCTCATCACATGGGAGCCGGGCGGTGGCGCTGGAGGTAAGGTGCATGCCTTGCCTGCACTAGCCTAGGATGGACCGCGGTTTGATCCCTGGTTTCCCATATGGTCCCCCAAGCCAGGAGCGACTTCTGAGTGCATAGCCAGGAGTAACCCCTGAGCATCACCGGGTGTGACCTAAAAACCAAAAAAAAAAAAAAAAAAGTGCTCACCACACTAGACGTTCCTCCTTTCTTGCTGGGTCCACTCTATGGGGTCTTGGAGAGTCCATACTCCCCCTCCTCACAGGAGTTCTGTGAAACACTCTGAGAAGCCTATACATATTTTCCCAGGCCAATTGCACCAAACCAACTGGTTCTTCCAACTAGTTCTCTGACATTACTTTCTCTCTACACTCTTTCCAGAATCCAACAAACCATCCACCAGAATGTGATCATTTCTTAGGTTCAGAAGCATTTGTCTGCTTTAGGGAAGTTTACTTCCTTTCTTTGAGCTACTAGAGTCTGTAGAGGAAGGGATTGTGATCAAGTATGTCTGGGGGTGCTGCGCTGTGGCTAGTTTGAGTCAGAAAGTCAGGCCTTTGCCAGCCATGTGAGCTTAGAAAGGGAATCCACTTCTCAAAACCTGGATCTTCTTATCTGGAATATAAGGCACAGGGCTGTCTGTCCAGAAGGTACAGGAGCATAATGGATGCTAAGTGAGATAAGGCCTCCTGGACACTCAGCAGTGCTTAGAAACAACTATTATTCTGCAATATGAATTGATATTGAATATCTTTTTTTTTATTTTAACACCTTGATTACATACATAGTTGTGTTTGGGTTTCAGTCATGTATAGAACACCACCCATCACCAGTGCAACGTTCCCATCACCATTCAAATGCCCAACTTCCTGCCAGAGTAAGAGCATCATGAGGGTAGGGTCTGTTTCTCTGTTGCCTCTGTCATATTCCTCAGTACTCCTACAGTGTCTAGTAAAAAGCTGAGGAATAAAATGATGAAAGGGAAGAGTGAGATGTTCTTTTCTCCAGGTCCTAAAGGCACAGGAGAGCTCCCATTCCTTCCCTGGAGGTTGGATGCTCCACCTGAGATTTCTCAGTATCCTTTTTCAGTGGCACGGCCCAGCACACGGGTCTGAGAGACTGTAGACAAAGGTCCCAAACCTCTAGAGCTTGTCTCTCTCAGTGACTGTACTCGTACACTTTCTGGGCCCTGTGCTTTCCTCTCAGTCCTCATTCTTGGGGCTTCTGACAGTGCCCTCTACCCAGGCTTGAATGAATTGGGAATCCTTTCACTCACAGCTGCCACTCTCAGCCACAGCAGCCCATGGATTCCAGGCAGAGAGCACAGAACCTACAGTCAACATGGCTTTAATCCTATCTTCCAGTCAAACCAACACTGAATGTTCATTTACACATTCACCTTTCAGTCTTAATTCACATCCACATTAAATTTGTACATAATTTTACACCCATGCATCTCTTGCATGCTTTACATTTTCACTTGGCCTCAGACCACTTGGGGCTGTGCTGAAGTAGCTGCTGATATCTCAGCCATCCCACTGAGAACAATTATAAAGGTGGGATAGACACACAAAACAGGTTGTTTCTACACCACCACCACTGTCTCCCCCAACTTCCCAGGACTCAAATAGTAATGAATTGGCATTGAGACAAGGCCAACTGTCCAGGACCTCTTTTGTTCCTTTGGGAGCTAAACCAATTCTCAGCACAGGGCCAGAGGCTGGGAAATCAGGCAGAGGCTAGCTGGAAAGATGTAGAAATGTAGGCAGACCTCAGGGGGCAGCAATAAGAATTGTAAAAGACCCCAGGGATCAGGAACCAAGAAAGCAGATGAACATGGAGATAAGCATGGACAGATGTTTTCCATGAGCCTTATCCAATCACATCACACAGAAGAGAAGATGGGAGACAGAGACCAGCTGAGCACATAGGGCCATCAGGAGACAGAGACCAATTGAACATTTAAGGTCATGTCAGGAGGAAACTCAAGTTCATGGCCCAAGACAGAAGAAGAACTCTGGATATCTCAAGTTCTCCATTTGGAAATGTTTGGTGGGGCCCACAAAAAGAGTCAGAATGACCAGAGCAAAGCAGAGTTTCTCCCATTATTTTCAACAGTGACACATGTTATGAATGGGCAGAATTTAAACATGGTGTTAAAAATGTATTTGAAAATGATATTGAAAAATGTATTTACAGCTAGGGCAGCCTATGCAGGAAGGCTGGTCCAATGGCCGAATACCTATTTGTATGTTTGAGGCCCTATGTTTAACCCTCAGCATAAGCAAGAAAGAAACAAAACCCAAATAGATAGGAAGCAAAGCATGGTAGAGGAAGGTAGCTATTAATGAAGGAATAAAAAGCAACAAAAGGCCAAATATATCTGTTCATTTAAACAAATGTACATTGTATGAAGCCATAATGATGGGGCAGAATACAGCTGAAATGCCACAACAACTGAAATGCAAAACAACTGCACAGGGAGGGGAGGTGGGGAAAGGGTCAGCGACCCTCAAAGACTTGCCAGGAGGTAGCCCAGAAAATAGCTCAGATTCAGTGGTGGCCCAGACAGTGGCATCACCGAGCATGAACTTTTTTTTTTTTTTTGGTTTTCGGTTTTTGGATCACACATGGCGGCACTCAGGGATTACTCCTGGCTCTGCACTCAGAAATCACTCCTGGCAGGCACCGGGATTCAAATCAGCGTCTGTGCTGGATTAGCTGCATGCAAGGCAAATACCCTACTGCTGTGCTATTTCTCTAGTCCCACCAGGCATGAACTTTAAGATCAAGGCAATTAAGAAAATGAAGAATGTCACCAAAGCACCTAACATATGAAAAGGGTGACAAGTACAAGCATTTGAGTGAAGGCTATGACAATGTCCAGGTGGAGGAACATAGAAGCAACAGTGCTGCAGTGTCCCCCCAACCATGAGGGTAATGACAGAAATATGCTAAAAGAAATGCAGGAACTTTCCCAAGCCAGAGGAGATCAAGGCATGGGCAATAGAAGGGGATGGAGTATCTTGGATGAGATCCTGGAACAAGTGAAGGACATTTGTGACAAACTACTAAGAGCTGAGGCAGGGCTGCAGATTATAAATGATGGTGAAGTTTCTTATCTTCAGAGATGAGCCATTATAATGGTAACTAGAGAGGGAACAGGGGAGAGGCATAAGAACCTACTGATTGTAACTTTTCCGAACATCTTAAAGTTTTCTGATAGAAAAGTTGATTTCAAGTAGAATAGTTAGAGGACAGGAGCTAGCGAGAGGCTCAGGGCATATTCCTATCATGCAATGTCTCAGATTCAATCCCTGGTTCTACCTGTCCCCCAAGCATCACCAGGAGCAGTCCTGGAGGTCCCCCTTGGACCACAGGTATAGCTTTAAAGGCTTTGGACACTTGAGTCTGAGCAGTTCTTTGTTTGGGGACATTTGCTACTTATCCAAACAGCCTCCTGGACACCACTTTAAAGGCAAACACCAAATATATATGTACATATATATAATCATTAAAATTAAGAGCTGAATATAAGGGTTTAGCAGCAGATCAGAAGCAGCTGGTGAGCAATGACCTAAAAAACAGGTCATTGAACATAATCAGATTAAAGCAGAGAGAGAGAGAGCAAAGAGATGGAAAAAGAGAGGAGAGCATTTGAGAAAGAGGAACACTGAAAAGACCGAGCATTAGGTGTAATAGAAAGAAGGCAGCATAGAATGACCAGGAATTTTCCAACAATGATGAAAGACATCAAGCTAGGCATTCAGGGCACATTCTAACATCAAACAGATAAACACACACATGCCCCTTTCAGAACATCAGAGTCACACTGTTTAAACTCCAAGATAAAAAGGAAATCTGAAGAGCAGCTAGATGAAAAAAGATGTTTCCTTCAAAGGAGTAATAAGAAGAATGACCATCTTTAGGGTGCTAGAAGAAAATATACCCCCATGTTGAAATCTAGACCCAGCCAAAAAAAAATAACATTTTCCAAAAGTGGCTTATAAAGAACTGAAGCCTCAAGGCACAGGGAAAGAAGTTCCGAAGGTACTCAGTGCTAACTGGTGGATCAGATTAACAGCACAGTATTACCTCCAAGAAAAGATCTTAAAAGTTTCCATGACCTGGGGACAATCTTAGAATATACAGGTATAGAGGTTAACTGGACTTAATGTGGTCATTCTGGTATATACAATATCCAACCATCATGTTTCACAGGTGCATTGCTGTCCTGTTGAGTAAACCAGCTGTGAAACAAAACTACTTTCAAAATAATTTCTTGTAACTCAGAAGTAAATTCAAAAGAGAGTTCTTTAGGCAGAGAATAATTATGTATGGAAGAAAGGGTCTAGAAGGAGGAAAAAAAACAACAGAAAAGAAAATATACAGTTACCCCCAATGAATGATGATTAGGCAAAGTCCTAATACAAGTGGAAAGAATGAGAATTATATGCAAAGCAGTGATCTCAGACTCTTAAATACATACATATATATACATACATACACATATATGGCCAAGATATCTAAAGTTAAGGCAAAATCCAAAATAAAAGCACAACAAATAAGTTAACAGGAAGGAGAAATCATAAAATAAACTTGAAAGAAAAAGTGTGGCTAAAATGATGAATCTATTAAAAGGCAATTAAAATATATATTAAAATAAGCTTGAGTGGATATAAGGGCATAAACAAAGAGAAAAGGAAATGTATTAGCAGATGGTGCAATCAGGAGATAAACAGAAAATTTCAAATCTGAAATCAGACACCTTAGCCATTACATTAAATGTAAATGCTTTAAATGCTCAGATAACAGTGTGGGCCCAAAACACTTAACAGACAGGTAATATGTAGAAAGAAAACAGGAATGTAATGTTTAAGCCTTCATTTTCCTTTTCATTTCAATTACTTTTCTTCTCTTTATAGTTTTCTTTTCCCTTTCCCTTTCAATCATATTCATGGTACATACATCACATATAAATATATCATGAAAGTAGTGTGTATGTATATATGTGTATATATATGTATATAGATGTAGAGAGAGAGAGGGAGAGAGAATAAAACATTAACTGAAAGAAAACTTGCAACTTTGGGGGAGTTTTCAAGAAGTATTCAGATCTGGAAGCCCCATCAGAGATTCTTGGTCAATGGAGTTGTCAGTCCAGAGGGCACAGGAGATGGTTCTGGGTAGTCCCCAGGCCATCCCAGCAGTTCTGAGGTTCTCCAAGACTATCCCAGTGGTGCTCAGGAGTTCCTGGGCTGTATGGGAAAGGGAGGGCTGGGGTGATAGACAGGACAGCAGGTAAGGTTTTGTCTTACACGTGTGGGGCTGACATTTGTTCAATTCCTGGAGTTACATATGGTCCCCCAAGCAGTGACAGAAGTGATGCCTGAGCACAGACCCAGGGCACTCGTGTGTGTGGCCCCAAAACTAATCAAACGGGCCCGGAGAGATAACACAGCGGCATTTGCCTTGCAAGCAGTCGATCCAGGACCAAAGGTGGTTGGTTCGAATCCCGGTGTCCCATATGGTCCCCCGTGCCTGCAAGGAGCTATTTCTGAGCAGACAGCCAGGAGTATCCCCTGAGCACTGCCGGGTGTGGCCCCAAAACAACAACAAAACAAACAAACAAAAAACTAATCAAACAAATAATATAAATGGTAGGACTCCTCTACCACAGAGGTAACATGATAAATATGTATGACAACATTTAAAATATATAAAGGAGAGTGAGAGAGAGAGAGAGAGAGAGACAGAGAGAGAGAGAGAATAAAGGAAACTTGAACATAGTTCATCTAGTAACCAAAGAAGCAACTTCCAAATCTACACCTGCAACCATGTAGCAACTTCATACAGTTTAAGGTGGGACTCTTTACCAGAACACTGCAGAATCGTGACTAAATTCCAAAGGGATGAAATGAGGGAGCTCTCTGACCACAGGGGAAAAGAACTAGGACACTTGAGACCAGAAAAGTAAAACCAGAAAATCCATAAACTTTCGTAAATTAAACAGAACAGCATAGAGGAAACTCAGAAATAGTCCAAACTTGTGAGTCAAATGTAGTACTTTAAAAGGGAATGTATCTGTGGAAACTCCACACTCCAAATACCTACCCCAACCATCAACAAAAGTAAACCCCAACGTTTTTCCTGTGTTTTTACTCTTTCACTCCTCAAACTGTCCGTTCTCTTCCCTTTCCTCCCCAATCCTGATTACCTGAAATTCACTCCAGTACCCACTTTCTCTTACCAAGACACGGAGACCAGTACCTAGTGGTGAGTCCACCAGGATGGATGGTCTTTGCCTTCCTCCCTAATTCATAACTCTTATCAATTTCTCTGTGTTCTCAACCAGCTCTTTCCTGCCTGCTTGCCTGCCCCATCCCGCTGCATAGAGACACCACAAACCATCCCACCACATTCTTCCATTCACAACCAAATGATGCCATAGCCCTAGAGTTCTCAGCATGCGCCCTAGACAGAGGCTGGATCACAGAACTCTGGCTGAAGCACTAAACTTCTCAAATGTTCTTCCAGCCACAAAAGCTTTCGTGTGCACACCCAGCCACTCCACACTGCAACCTGCCAGCTCCATTTCTTTTTTCTTTTCAGAAGTAAAGTTTTGCTAAGGAAAGTCTAGCCACAGATGCTCAGATAGGCAACAAGTATAGTTCAGAGGGTTCATGGGACTTTAATAAAGAGTGACCACCCATCAATGCGAGGTCAGGATTAAAGAAATCAATATACATAGAGGCACATCCAGAAATGAGCATGACAATGAACTGAGGTGAGGGTAGAGTCAGACAGAGGCCCAGCAAAAATGGGGAGGAGCAAAAGAAAGAAATGGTATAATCAGAAATGGTGAAAGTAGAAGGATACTACCAAGAAATTACTGAAAACACTGTTGAAAAAGAAATTACTGAAAATACTGTCTGAGGAGAGAGTATTTCCCACCCCCCAAAAATAGACAAAGTGGTACCTGCAGGCAAGAGAGGAAAAAACACCAAACACCACCACCAACAACAACAAAAAAACACAAGTTCATGGTTTAAGTATGGGGCCACCATGGTGAAATCTCCACAGGGAGTTGGTCTCCTGGGTACCACAGGAGAAGAGGCTGTGAAGGAAGAAGAGATGAGATGTGGCCACACAAGGTCACATCTACAGGAGGGTCATTATATCTTGGCTTTGCTGTGCAACCTCAGGCTAGTAGCTCAAGCTCTTTGACTCTTACTCAATCCGCTATACACCATGGATGGATAAGATCCTCAAATCTTCCCAGCTTAGGTGCTCCTCTTTGTAGTTAAAACAGAAAATAGCAATAAGCATAAGTGAATGTCCATTTCTCCATTCCCTGAACCTGGGTCTGGTCATTTCACTTGCCCCCAGACAGAAACCAATGAGAAGTGAAGAGAGCTAGCTCAGTCTTGCCTGCGGTGAGCCCAGAGCTTCTATGAAGCTCTCTGTGAGCGCTGAAGCAGGCCAATCCCCCGACCCCCTGTGTGCTGTAGACAAGGACTGGAAAGCAGAAGAAATTCCCAGCAGACACATCAAATTGAGAGCAAAGAATATTGACGAGCCAACACCGTCTGGTGCTGCAAAAGCTTCCTAACACAATTACTAAGGAGCGACAGACAGTAACACAACCTGTCAGAGAGATGCAGCAGGGGCCTGCTTGCAAAAGAGAGGGGCAGGGAGACCCCCACAGAGCCCAGGCTCTGCCAGCTTCCCCCACTGCAGGGCACCCAGGGAATCAAGTGTGACAAGCCAGAAGGGACAAAGGAAAGAGATCTCTGGTGTTGAGAGGGCACTGGCCCTCTAGGCTAGCTCAGTTTGGCATTGTGAATAAATTACCCCATGTAAAGAGTCCCTTTCAGTGGGTTTTTTTCCCTCCCGGGAAGTTATTTATTTTTATGGGCTTCTTTCGGGAAACAAA
Source organism: Crocidura indochinensis (assembly GCA_004027635.1). Classification (NCBI taxonomy): domain Eukaryota; kingdom Metazoa; phylum Chordata; class Mammalia; order Eulipotyphla; family Soricidae; genus Crocidura; species Crocidura indochinensis. The sequence goes on along the minus strand of PVKC010011798.1, from coordinate 15,785 downwards.
AATCAATTTTGTAATGCGAGTGATCCATTCTGCTCTGGCAATAATGAAAGCTCAGAAATTAAAGGCCCTGAGGAAGAAGCTCACGCTAGAAGGATGCTGGATGTGGCCCAGATCGGCTTTCATGGCCATTTTCTGTGTCCTGACCATTGCTTGCTAGTGCAGACCTGGCTGAGAGAAAGCTAGAAGCCTGGCAGTCTGTTTTCTCCTGGCCAGCACTTTCTTGTCTCCCAAGAAAGATGTTTCTAGAAAATCTGTTCCTCATGGCTCAGGAAATCATTATTGGGGGGACTGCTCTGTGTGTGTGTGTGTGTGTGTGTGTGAGAGAGAGAGAGAGAGAGAGAGAGAGAGAGTGAGAGGGAGAGAGAGGGAGAGAAAGAATGCATATGAGAAAAATATAGAAGTGTGAACATGTGTGAGTGTATTGTATGCATGTGACAAAATGCATATGCGTGTGTGAGAGAGAATGTGTGTACATGCAGAAAACATGCTTATTTACATATTCTATTACCAGGAAACATGTTTATCTGTATATTCCACTACCAACTCACAAGCACCAACAATGAGCACAGCATTGTCAGTGCTCCCAAAAAAGTCATTTAGGCCAAAGATGCAGACATGGTCTCAGGTGTGTTAGGTGGAGCTTTCTGGAAAAGACTCCTATGTGGAAATTGGTGGGCAGAGGACTGGGGTGAGGATGGGGAATCTTTGGGAACTACCATGGAAAGAACCAACAAAAGAGAAGGTTTGGAGCAGTGTAGTGGCAGGAGGTCTCCTCATCCACCGGCCTCTCACTGTTCAGCTGTTGCCCATGGGACATGCCTGATGAGGAAGGAGAGAGTATTTGCGGCACCCCCACTTTATCTGTCAAAGCACTCAGGGACTGACACTGGTCAGTCCAGTGAGCCCAGGCAATAGCCACAACACCCTGAAAGTTGGATGGTCCTGTGAAGAGTGGAGCCCAGCCCAGTGGGCAGTCGGCTCTTACAGGAGTGTGGAACTGTCTGTGCTCAACCCTCCAGGTGGGACCTGGCTGAGCTAAAGTCATCAGGAAAAGGAATTAGCCAGGATCAGTCTGACACAGGAAATGTGAGTGGGGGCTAGAAAACTGGAGTCAAGGTCACGACAAGGTCACTGGAGGGACAGGGACAAAAATGTGTCTCATCTCTACCATGAAATCACTTTGCCCTGAGTCAGTATGGGGATCAACTTTCAACTTCCTTTCTACCTCTGACCAAATCAAGGACCTCAGCTGCCACCCTAGCCTCAGTTTCCCACAGGTGCTAGGAGATAAGACACACTGGGATGAAGAACTCAGTACCACCCTGACCCGAGGCTGCCCTTGTTTTTGTGCATTTTTACATGTCCTGACCATGTTGCTCTGTCCCCCAGGAAAGGGGAACAGAGATCCCCAAGCCAACTGTGTGCAAATGTGCCCAGCTGTCTCCTGCCCTGGGCCTCACTTTTCTATCTTCAACTAAGAAGGTACTCTGGGCTGTTTCTCAAACTATAGGTGGGCATGGAAGTTGGGGAGGGGGTATAGATTCAAAGAAGAAATGAGATCAAGGGTTACTGATTCACAACAGGGTATGGGGATGAGTGGCGCAGCTCAGCTGCCCCGGCACTGTAGGGACTCTTTCTTTTAGCTTGGCTGGCACCAGCCAGAACCTCAGAAGCTGGTGTACCTATTCCATCTGTGAGCAAGCAGGTGGGTGGGTGTGCACACAGGTCAGGGGAGGGGGAGAAAGGACCCATACAAGGAGTCCTGTGGGGGCCAGAGAAATGGTGCAATGAATGGTGCAATGAATGGTGCACTTACTTTCCTTTCACATGGCCAACCCTGGTTCAATCCCCAGCACCTCACATGGCCCCACGAGCAAAGCCAGGAGATGATTCCTCAGTGTAGAGCCTGGAGTAACTCCTGAGCATGGTTGGTTGTGTCCCCCCCCCCTCCGCCCCAAAGCCCAAAATAACAACAACAAAGAAGACAAAAGCAGCCCATATGCCCTTGTCCCTGCAGCTGACAGAGAGAAAGGGGTGTACATAGAGCTCAGGAAAGCTGCTATCACTCAACCTCTGTCACAGGCACTGAAACTCTCAGCCTCTACCTCATGAGGAACACTTTGCTGGACACCACCAGAGAAAGTAAGTTCAAGGAACTGCCAGGTTCATCAGACAACTAAGTGGACACCAGCCAGGCGCCCCACACTTCATACACATCAAGGACCAGTGAAGCTCTATTTGCATCTCATTTGCATTCCATATTTAACTCTTTCCCTTCTATGGCACAGGAATCTGTCAGGGGCTGCAAAGAAACTGTGTGAGGATGCACATGACCGCCTAGCAATCTGCCAGCTCAGGCTCTGCCTTCCAGGAAAACAAGACTCAATCAGGCCACTGCCAAGGAGACTGATGTGGATAGTGCCACTTGAGACCAGTGGCCATGGAGCCCAATTGGGGGCCAGGCACAGGGAAGATTCCAAATGTCTCCTAGAAACGGTGCTGTTGGAGCAAGTCAGGATAACTACACACAAGTCATATTCTGGGGATGTCAAACTGTCTTGGACCCAGGTACAGGAGTTGTCAGCTGGCCATGTTGGCTTCTGTCCCCTCATAGTGCCTCTGGCTTTGTCTGTCTGATGCATCCCCTCCCTGGTAAAGTGTTTTTAATTTCTGCAGCCACAGGCTCTCCTGGGGTCTGAAGGCTGCCAGCTTTCTCCCAGTAGAATGTGGTGTTTAGACAGACAGATTAGAGTTCAAATCCTGATTCTGGCATTCAGTTACTCTGTGACCTTACTTAAGTTACTTATCCTTTCTGAATTTCCATTTCTGCTACAGAATGGGTGGAAGATGGGTGTCTGTTTTCGCTAGAATTGTTTGATTTGTTGTTTGGATATACAAGGTGTGTAGGTGGCCCCTGGTAACTCCTATCAGAAGGAAAAATGTGCCCCAAGGCATAGAAAAGTACCAGGATTAGGGGAGGGGTCTTCCAGCTACACTCCCAAGAAACAGAGGCAGACATTCAAAAGACCAGCAGTGAGGTCCTCTTTGACTCACAAAAGCCATTTTTACCCCAAGCCAGTGTACCCCAAGAAGAGTACAGCTTTGCTCCACAGTAGCACATTTCTCTAGATAATGAGTCCCACCACAACATGAACAAATACCACCACACTGCAAAGGTCACAACAGGAAAACACCACAGAACTGAGCACACGTAATGCATGAAGATAGTAGTTTTAAAGACCCAAATAGTATCGGCCACATGTGTAGCCTCTCTGATAAAGGCATTAGAGAGAAAATGGTGAGGATGTTCAAGGAATTCAAAGAAACTATGGAATGAACAGCCAATAAGACTCAAGAGAATATGAGAGGAGAAGTGAGAAAACTTCAAAATGAAAAAAAATGTCAGAGATCCTGCCTAGAATGAGGCAATGGGAGTGGTGGAGATATATAAGCAAAGGCACATTCCCACAGCCCTGCTGTTGTCTTCAGGCCTGCTGTGGGGACTCGGCCTTGGCTAGCAAAGTTCTGCCCCCAAGACACTGACCAGCACCTTTCTCTTCAGGCCCTTCAAAAGTCTGAAAGAGAGGGGCCAGAGTGGTGGTGCAAGCCATATAAGGCGCCTGTCTGCCTTGTGCCCATTAGCCTAGGATGGATTGAGTTTCGATCCCCCTTGGCATCCCATATGGTCCTCAAGCCAGGAGCGATTTCTGAGCGCATAGCTTGAGTAGCCTCTGAGCGTCACTTGGTGTGGCTGAAAAACAAAACAAATAAACAAAAGTCTGAAAGAGAGAGAGCGAGAGAGAGGGGGGGGGATTCTGCTACAGTAGCAGAGGCAGGGAGGAAACTGGGCATGTTGGTGGTGCAGACAGCAGATGGGGATACATTTGTCAATGTTTAGTGAAACCATTGGTCAGAGGTGAAGTTTGTGGGAAGGAAAAAGAGATGGGGTCATTCCAGCAGAGATCTGGGTTCAGGAGTGATTGACCCCTGGGTATGCTCAAAGGACCATATGTGGTACCAGGATAGAACTAGGGTTCACAGATGCCAGACAAGAATTTGCCCCTGAACTTTCTCTCTGGACCAAACCCATTGCTCTGTTTTGGGGGTATGGGTTGCACCTGACTGTGATTAGAGTTTCCTGCTTTACTCCTGGCTCTGTGCTCAGGGATCAGTCCTGGAGCTAAGGAGACCATATCTTGGAATTAAACCCAGGTCAACCATGTGCAAAATAAGTGTCATCATCACTGACTGTTTCATGACCGCACAACCATGTTCTTCATGGGAGAAAAGAGCAGAGCTGAACAGAAATGGTTTGCAAAGAGGGCACCACAGCCAAGGCTGAGATTCCTCACATTGTAGTTGCTGCTGGGAATAGACCATCATCTCAGTGTCACAGTCCACCCAGTGCTGACTCACAGTTCCTGGAGGAGAAGCAGGGGTGAGCATAGAGCTGCATGATGCAGAAGAGCCAATCACAATGACATCCACAGAGTCCCTGGCATGAGCAGGCATACAGAAAGAGCACTAGAGAAGGACAATGCACTCCTCTGACCCATGTCACACACACCCCAAGGCAGGAGCATGGCCGTACTAGCAGCGCCCAAGTCTTCCAGCATGACAAGGCAAGACCCAGCTCCCTCTTATGTGAGCCTGGTGACTTGGCTTTGGGGACACACATATAACAGTGATAAGAGCTTATTTCTGGCTCTGTGCTCAGAATCATTCCTGGTTTTATGCTGAGGGATCACTCCAGATATGCTCAGGGATAACTCCTGATTCTGCTCAGGGCTTGCTGCTAGCTCTGTGTAGGGCTCACTCCTGTCTTTGTGCTCAGGGCTCACTCCTGGCTGTGCTCAAAGGGATCATTTGAGGAGCCAGGTATTGAACCTGAGTCCACTGCAGTGCACAGCAAATGCCCTTCCTGCTGTCTAATCACTCTAGCTCCAAGCCCAGCACACTCCAGAGAGGTAGAGATGCAGTTTGGGATTGTTTGGCAGATAGGGCTGCATGAGGATTATTCCAAGCATGTAGATAACAGGGGACCATGGCCCCAGCAGGATGGTCCCTACAGTTTCCTGACTGCCACTGGGAGGCTGGTTCAGTGTTCCCAACCTCTCACACCCACCTGTGACTGCAGCAGACACAGTGCACGGCAACAGCTCGCCCTCTAGTGGACAAGACGCATCCTCCTGTTTCGAGTCCGCAGAGCAGACAGAACAGAGACAGGATAGGTCGCAGGCAAATTTTGGGGCCGGAGAGGTGGTGCAAGAGGTAAGGTGTCTGCCTTGCAAGCGCTAGCCAAGGAAGGTCTGTGGTTCGATCCCCCGGCGTCCCATCTGGTCCTCCCAAGCCAGGGGCAATTTCTGAGCACTTAGTAACCCCTGAGCATCAAATGGGTGTGGGTCCCCAAAACCAAACCAAAACAAAACAAAAAAGCATATTCTGATTCAGAAGGTGTGCACAGAACCTGGATTCTCCAGTTTCTTGCGTGTGAATACCCCCACTGAACACTGGTCCTCTTATAAGCAACACAATGGAAATGGGAAGGCCCCAGAGTATCTAAAGATTTTTTAAGTTCAGAAAAGCTGGGTAGGTGAGCACGGACATCCAGCACACACCCCAAATAGGCCGAGTTCCTGGTACACAAGAAAGCACAATGCTGTGACAAGAGGGGTGATGACAAACACTAAGGGTGCCTGACAGCTCCTAAGGGGGGCTGCTGCACTGGGCACATGCTAGTGACCACAAACACCCACAAGCTCTTAGCCCTCCAGTGCTCCCCCACAACAAATGGTCCTGCCACCAGGCCTCAAAGCCACACCCACTGTCATCACTAAGTCGCCCTACTTTGTCGCTCTGGCCCTTCGAAGACACGATTGAAGTTCACTGTGCTTGATTTACAGAGGCTTTTGGATTTTCCTCTTCAAAAACTCCCAAAAGTGCCCTGTTCTGGGGCTGGATTAATAGCTCAATGGGGAAAGTGTTTGCCTTTCACAGGGCCGACCCAAGTTCAATCTCCAGTATCCCATATGATCCCCCCGAGCCTGTCAGGAGTCATTTCTAAGCACAGACCCAGGAGCAACCCTGAGCACTGACAGGTGTGGCCCCCAAACAAATAAGCAAACAAACAAGCAAAAACCCAAGTACGGCTTGTATGTGTAGAATCGATCAATGCCCTCCACCTGGCCCCCTCTGTCCCCACTCCCCAACCTCACACCAGTGTTGACAGTGGCCAGATCCTTTCCACACCTTTCTTCCCACCCTGACAAAAATATACAGACAGACGCTCACACATCACAAGTGTCTGCTGTGGTGGCTCTGTTCTCCAAGATGAGATCATGCTCTGCTATCTGTCTGGACGCAGCCCTGAGTGTTGTCTGGACCCAGGTACCAAGGACATCAAAGAACAGCTCATGATGGGGATGAGTGCCCTGGGGAGGAGCTACACCTACAAGCATTGGGTGAATGTGGAGATCACAAGAGCCCATGAGCATCTTGATGATAGAGCACAGGGTGCCTCTTCTCTGGCCCACACTTGCCATCGGGGTGGACCTGGGAAAATGAATGAAAGAAGACACTATTTCTGAACATTTCCCAAAATAACAGAACTGAGAAGGTTGCACCATTGCTCAAAAACCACTCCTGAAGATCCAGATCGATAGCACAGAGGGCAGGGCATTTGCCTTGCACGCAGCCAGCCCAGGTTTGAGCCCTGGCATCCCATATAGTCCCTTGCATGTCACCAGGAGTGATTTCTGAGTGTAGAGCCAGGAGTAACCCCTGAGCACAGCCAAGTGTGGCCCAAAACCTAAACCAACAAACAAATCACTCCCGTACTTCATTCTCTAAGGGTACCTCCAACAAGATCAACTTTTGGGGGATCTACTATTGAGATCTGAGTGTGAACCCCTATTTGGTTTCAAATAGAAAGTGGAATTATTTTAATTACCAAAAACATGATTACCATGAATTTAACCCCCAAATTCAGGGGAGGAAATGCCATTTTATGTTAAAAGAAATATTGGCACATACTATAAAACATGAGGTTCTACAATATATGATGAGGCAGGAGAGATAGTACAGTGGGGAGGGGATTTGCCTTGTATGCACTAATCTGGATTCAATCCCTGGCATCCCATATGGTCCTCTTGAGCAATGCCATGAGTGATTCCAAAGTATAGAGTCAGGAATAAATCCTGTCAGGAGTAAACCACCTTCTGTGGTCTCAAAACAAACAAACAAACAAAAAACATTCGGTGCGCATGAGACACTGGATCAACCATTTGCCCTTTAAGTTTTGGACTTATTTGTGGTTCTAAGTTGGGGGGGGGGTGTGCTCCTAAACAATGCTTGGGTGGCCTGGAGACCACCATAGAAAAAACTCAACCACTCAAGCAGACCAAGTTGAACTGGCCATCGACACCATTAGGAGACTGCAGCACCAGACAACAGCTGCATTCATTTCAGTGGTGCATAGGCAGCTTTTTCAGGGCCCACCACAATAAACTTACCCAGCCCCTAAGCTATCTCTCCGGCCCTACCCAGACTAGATGAAAATCATCTGTAAAATCATCTATAAAAGCATCTGCTGCTATAATGAGGCAGGTTAAATGCTCTAACACAAACTGCCTGGCAGTGCTAATGTCAACATGCTCCCATCAAAGATGCATGAGGTCAAAGCCACCAAAGGTCAGAGATCGGGGTCACCAGAAAACAAATCCTCAGATTTTTTTTTCTTTTTTGGCTTTTGGATCACACCTGGCAGTACTCAGGGGTTACTCCTGGCTCTACATGCAGAAATTGCTTCTGGCAGGATCAGGTGACCATATAGAATGCTAGGATTCGATCCATAGTCCTTCTGCATGCAAGGCAAACAACCTACCTTCATGCTATCTCTCTGGCCCCAAATATTCAGATTTTGAAGTTCACACAGGCTTGGCCACATACATGCAGTGAGCTCATACTAGACAGGATGTGGTCCCAAGCAAGGTGGAGATTATTGAGTGAAGCCCTATAAATAAGGATTTATTTATAGGGGCCAGAGAAATAGTACCATGGGGAGGGCACTTGGCTTGCACATGGCTGACCCAGGTTCCATTCTTGGCATTCCAAATGGTCCCTGTGCCCACTAGAAGTAATTCCTGAGTACAGCCAGGAGTAAACCCTGAGCATCACCAAAACAAAACCAAAACAAAACAAAATTAAAAAAAAACACCAAAGGGGTTGGAGCAATAACACAATGTCTGGCATGTGGCTGACCCAAGATCAATTCCTGTCATCCCATATGGTGCTCCATACCTTCCAGGAGTGAATTTTGAGCACAGAGCCAGGAGTAACCCCTGGGTGTTACTGTTCCCAGGTGTGATCCCAAAACCAAACCAAACAAATTAAACCAGGGGTCTCAAACTCAATTTACCTGCGGGTCGCAGGAGGCAAAGTCAGGGTGATCCTTGAGTGCAAAGTCAGTAGTAAGCCTTGAACATTGGGGGTTGTGACCCAAACAACTAAAACAAAACAAAACAAAAAAAGATTCCTCTAGGGCAGAGCCACAAAATGTTGTACAGAGAGCCATTTGCTGCCCGAGGGCGAGTTTGAGACCCCTGAGTTAAACAAACAAACAAAGCAAAATGGGGGGGGGGGAATCCCAAATTAGCCATAGGGCAGGATTTGACTGTCATGTCATAGAATGTTGCCAACTTCTGCTGGAGGTCAGGAACAGGAACTCTAACAATTTGGCACTTTGTTTTGGCCGATTTAGAACTTTAGCCATTTAAAGAGTTGAATGAGAGACTAACATGAAGTCTAACATGCAGGTAAAGGCACCTCCCAGCCAGAACTGGTAGGTCAATGGATTTTCACCAGCCCCTCTGATACTGGCTCAGTATAAAGTAATGAGTTGCATGACCAGCTCCAAGACATCCCCAACCCTATCCCCACTATTTCTACCTGGGAGGGAGAATGTGACAGCCCAGAACCTGGCAGGCCCCCAAGTCATGTGACTCTAATCACTCTCAAGGCATTACTTTTTTCCTTGGCATGACCATTTTCCAGCCCAGGTGTCCAAACTGGGCTTCATTCCTTCTTCCCTGAGGCAGGATATATCAAAGCCTACAGGTCCAGGCAACCCCTGGCCTGCCATTCATCACAGCCTGAGGCCCAGGGACCTACACAATTCTCAGGGGACTGACCCTTCTGAGAAGGGAAAAACCTACTAATAGCTCTATCATTCCCTGAGGGGAGAAGGGACAGCACCATCTTCCTCAAGACTGAGCCCTGAGGGGAAGCCAAACAACATGACCACCTGCTAAGTGTGCTCAGGGTCCTGCCCAGTGAGAACTCAATTAAGTGTTTCTATGAGTCTGCTTTAGGGCACACTATCTCTCGACATTCCAAGTCCAACAACTATAAAGTCTGTGGTGGTCTAAGGGGACTTGGAAGCAGAGATGCCCAATTCCAGAAGCCAGTAGATGTGGAGGGTCAGAGTCCATCTGGGCCTAAGGCACCAGGCAAAGGGCATGGTCGCCATCCTTTGTCATAGCTCACCATACACTTAATGCCTGAAATTCAGTCAGAACCTCTTAGCCTGATGATTGAAAGAAGAAAAACCCCAATCATAACCAACCTATAAATAAGCTTTGAATTCTAGTTGACTGTACAGTTGACTGTATGTGGTCACATGTTTGGCGAGAGGGTCGTGGATGGATTCCTTCAACTCACTTGGAAATGTGTCTGAAATAAGATGGGTGACTGGGTGGGAATGAGATGGAACAGGGGTGAGAGACACACAGATGAACACTGGAGGTTGAGTCTTCACCACGGGTTCCCACACCGTCTGTGAACTGGGAATTTTTCACAATCGAATAAAAAAAGAGGGGAAAAATCCATCATGGACCAGACAGGGCAGGAGGTGGGAGAGCCACAAAACAGGACCTGGCGAAGTTACTTCCTTTTCCCATTTGCTTAATGAGGGGCTGGGGGTTACCTGTTCAATGAGAGGCCTTGGGAATGGGGTAAAGGACATAAGAACCAGGTTTCTCTGGTCATTCCTGTGTCCCGGAGTCAGGAGAGGAAGGAGGTGGAGGGTGAGGCTGCCCCCTTGAGGCCTCAAGTGGCCTCCTTCACAGTTATTTCATATCTGGCCACTGCGGCTCATTTAGAAATGCTTGGCCCTTCCCTCTGGATTTTCCGTCCACGACATTCCCCTCTCCTTCCCTTCCTGACTCTGTGGTCCACTCACCCAAATGTCAGAGGCTTTAAATGTAAGAAATCATGGAAAAGAAGGATTTGTGGACACAGAACACACTGAGGAAGAACATTGAGGGCCATTGACACCTGACTGGAAGAGAGAATGTCTGAGACTGGTAAGGAGATGAATAGCAGTAAGTGGAGGGGAGACTGGCCCTGTGTACAGGGCTCATGAATGACTGGGTGTTGCTGAAGGAACAGAGCCAGCCTGCCTGGGCTCAAAGCTGAGACCCTGAGCTTCTGATGGAACTTCTGGAGGTTTTTTTTAATGAGCTCTACACTTGAAGGACAGAGAGCAGTGCACAGAGGATATTACACTTGTCCTGCATGTGGCTGATGCCCCACTTTCAAGCCTTGTACCATGTAGGGTTCCCTGAGCATCACCAACTATGGCCACAAAACTTAAAAATTAATGTCCCTAATAGGTTTGTGGTGAAGGTTTGGTGCAGAGACCTGTTGTGGGCAGTTGTCATGAACATGGGGACTGATACTCGGTCACTCACAGAACTGGTGCCATCCAGAAAGGTCTCAGTCCACATACACACTGGCCAGGCTTCTGCAGAGGGCCTCATCATTCTAGGAAGGCCTGCACAGCCCAAGGTAATATTATTCATGATGGTCCCAAAGATATATTTAACCCCTTCTATGATTTTCAGGAACTGCCCCAAATTTCCTGAACTCTGAATATGTCCATAGTATTGGAGATGGTCACGGACTTGCAGGTGTCATATAGAAGGAACATGGGTGTGAACTGTCAGGCTGAGGGAGAGATACTAAAAAGGTAAGTCTAAGGAGGGGGTACCCCAGGTTACAGGGGTGTTTTACCATGTTCCTCTAAGCTTTGGCAACCAGCGGCCTGGCTTATGCATAGTATACCAGTGGTCCTCAAACCACGGCCCGCGGGCCACATACTGTATTTGTTCCCATTTTGTTTCTTCACTTCAAAATAAGATATATGCAGTGTGCATAGGAATTTGTTCGTAGTTTTTGCTTTTACTATAGCCTGCCTCCAATGATCTGAGGGACAGTGAACTGGCCCCCTGTTTAAAAAGTTTGAGGATCCCTGGTAGACACTCAGAACCATAATGTCCTCAAACTTTTTAAACAGGGGGCCAGTTTACAGGGGCTTCCTGTGACTCAACAAATCCCTCCACATTCACTGAGTCTTTTCTTTTTGTTTTATTTTATGTGTTTGCTTGTTTGTTTCTTTTGGGAGTCACACCTAGTGGTGTGGTGCTCAGGGTTTACTCCTGGCTCAGGGATCTTTCCTGATGGGCTCAAGGAACTTTATGCAGTGCTGGGGATTGGACCAAGCCCTCTCTGCTGGACTATGGCTCAGGTGCTCACACTGCATATCTTCTGCATTATTCATGGCATGAGACTGGTTGCTTCCCTGTCCTGTTGTTTGCTACCATGCAGGGTCCTGGTGCCTCAAAGAATAAGCACATCACATGTCTTATTGCTTTATATTCAACTCCCTACCCTGAGACATTGGTTTGGAGGTATCTGAGAAGTCCTAGTGGTCTATCTACTTGGGTCCTCATTTCACCCATGCGCATGGCCACTGATCCCTCACATACTTCCAGATACTCCCATCATTCCAGATGCTCTGAGCAGTGAAGTTCTAACAGACCAGCCCTGATGGCTCAGGATCTCGTGGGAAATACAGACACAAGTCTAAGTTCAGGTCAAACAAATGGACAAAGGGGAGCATCCTGGTTGGGGCAAAGGCAGGAGTGACCAGGCACTGAACCCCAAGGTCTGGGCATTGGGTGGCAAGAACAGGTGCCCGCCCTGTTTCTGAGATGGACATCAGCCTGGACAGGGCAAAAGAAAAGGAAGAAGATGGAGAATAGATGAAGAGTTGGTGAGTCTGTCCTCACCGTCACAGAAGAGGGACAGGGACAGGTTTGGACAGGTGTCCCCAAGGATGCACTCCTATCTCTAGCTATAGAGCCTAAGCACAAAAAGGAGCCAGATTTCTAGAAGCCAAGGGAAATGACTATGGCTTGCTGGTTCCATTTTGGTTTGCTTTTGTTTGGGGGCCACAAACTGTGCTCAAGGCTGACTCTTGACTCTGTGCTTCAGGATCACACCTGGTGAGGTTTGGGGGACCCTGTATGGTGATAGGGATCAAACTCAGGTTGGCTGTGTTGAAAGACAAGCACCCTGCCTACTGTATTGTCTCACCAGCCCTAAACTTCCCATGTTACAGAAGTGATTGTAGCTGAGCAATCTCTAGAGCTGTTTGTGCTTCAGCAAGCAAAAGAGTATTTGGGCTGGGAATGCAGATAGACCCGGGGTCTCTGGACCCTACCAAACTCCCCTCACACTCACCGAAGGCCCAAGTCTGGGCTGCCGGGAGTGCTGGTGATTAATAGTGCAAGGTTACTTTTGTATCCAGATCATCTTGCTCAGTCATCCAGGCACCACCTCGCCCAGGAGGCCACACCAATCTTCCACCTCTGACCCTAGCAGCTGAGACCAGCTTGGCTCAAGTCACTGAAGCCAGAGACCAAATCCCCATGGGCACTTGAACAACAGACATTCCTGCCCAGTTGTTCTGGAGATAGAAAAAGTCCAAGAAGGGGACACAAAACAGGTGAAATCCAGTGAAGGCGCCTATCCTGGCTGAGACAGATACCTCCTTGACAGACTTCACCTGCCAGAAACCCTAGACCCTTTCTTCATTTTATTCCATTTATACCCCTTCACCCAAATCATTTCCCAATTCCAATCAAACCCCTTTACCTCAAAGACCCCCATTTCAAAATAGGATTGCACAGAGAAGGAAGCTCAGGGCTTCTGCATGTGATCTAGGAGTCTGGGAGCACAATTAGAGCATCAGCACTGGCTCCCTGCCCAGATCCCAAGCACATTCACGATCTTTGCTGCAATGCATGGTCCAGACCCTCTGTGGGTGCCCATGGCAGAGACGTGTCCCCCCACACTTAGCAATTCCTGCCCCGGCTCCAACTCTCTTCCCCCCTGAAACCACCTAAACAGAAATTTCCACTATGTTCTAGAGAATCGTCATCAAAGCTTTCATTATTCTTCCAACATTAATTGACGCGCCTGTGCAAGGGCCACTGTACCTGATTCATCAAATGGGCAACAACTAGACCCAGTAAGGAAAGTAGATTTGGCCTCACTGAACCTCAGTTTCCCCTTCTATACATAGTGGCAACAAGGCTGTCTCCACAGATAGTGCCATGTCAGAGCACTCAGAATAAACAGCTCACCCACTTCCCTTCGTCTCTGTTATGTGTTGGATTGGGTCCCCTTTGTTTCCCCCCAAACAAGACAAATCCAGATCTTAATGCCAGGCCCTTGTCCATGTGACGTTGTATGGGAACCAGATCTCTGTGGGTCTCATCATATCAGATGCAATCATGGGGGTTAGGAGTGTCTTAGCCCACTACCAGGGTCTTTCGAAGAGGGAATTAGAACACAGACAAACATGAGAGCAATGGCAGGTAATGGCAGTGCCCAAAGGGCCAAGTCTGGGCACCCCCAGATACTGGGAACATAGAGCTTTCCGGGAAATATCCACACTTGCCTGCCAGAATCAGAATGAGCTAAGGTTTCAGCAGCCCATAGTCCTTTCTCCAAGCTCACAGCCGAAGGAAATGTGTGGTAGGCCCTGTGCACAGTGAAGTGATGGGGCTGGGATCAAGTAATGCCAGAGTCCACCTGCCACTAGAGCAGTGCTTCTCAAATAGTGGGGCACCCCCCCCCAGAGGGGGCTCGAGGCTCGGTAAGTGGGGACAAGTTTGATCTCGGCAAACACTGTCATAACAAGCTAAGCCGTGTGTTGATGTCTCCGTATATTCCTAGAGCTGAGAGTCGCTGTGTCCTGCTTCAAACCCCACTTTGAAGAGCTAATCCAGACATCAGACATCACCTCTGATTTAAAAAATCAGCTCAAATTATTTTATATATTTTTGTTTTGCAGGTTAAAATTTTTTAATAAAGATACTATCTACAGTCGCGTGGGAGGCATGAAAAATGTTTTCTTCTTCCTAGGGGGGCATGACAGAAAATAATTGAGAAGCACTGCACTAGAGGAATACCTTGACTATGACCTTGACCTTCTAGGAAAGTTGTATTGTGCCTACAAGGATCAGAGATTGCAGAAAAATACCACTGAAAAGTAACTTAGAAAAAAATAGATGAAAGGGTTGTGTATGCATGTGAGTGTGTATCTTTGTGTGCATGCATTTGTGTGTGCACACATGAGTGCATGCATAAGCATGTACCTCTAAGTATGTGTAAATGTATGTATGTCTTTGTGTGTGCATGTTTCTGAGAGTGCATATTGCATGTGCCTTTAAGTATGTGTGTGAGTGTATGTGTGTCTTTATGTGTGTGAATGCAAGTTTATAACTCAACTAAGTTCATGACCTTGAACCTCAGAGTTCATTCCAACAGGGCTGGGAGATGCCTGTGTCTGTTTCCTGCTGGGCAGGCTTACAACCCCACTGAGCTCGTTTTTGAATTTTCTGAAAAAGGCAGAAAATTAAACTGAATGTAATGTGAACAGGTCTTGCACACTGAGACAGTAGGAAATGCTATCAGTGGCTTTATTCTTCATACTCATGGTGTGCATCTTTGAAATATCTACTTTATGAGCCTCAATACTTTTACTAATGCATAGGTTAAACAATAATTTCGTAAGTTTATTGCAAGGCTTGAACTTATGGCTTGGAGCCCTGGTGGGGAGAGGGGGAGTCCTAGAAAATGTCACTGTTTCAATGCCATTGAGTTAGTGTAGTTCTTACAATCAGACACTAGAGGGAAACATAGCTCCATTTTTGCCCCCTGAAACTAGAGGAAGATTCCAAAGACCTTCATAAAACCTTCCAAAAGAGTAACTCTAGGGTTGTTGGTGGTGGTGGGGTTGTTTTGTTTTGTCTTGTTTTGTTTTGGGTTTTGAGTCACACCCTGCGGTGCTCAGGGGTTACTCCTGGCTCTGCACTCAGAAATCGCACCTGGCAGGCACGGGGACCATATGGGATGCCAGGATTCGAACCACCATTTGTCCTGGATCTGCTGCGTGCAAGGCAAACGCCCTACCGCTGTGCTATCTCTCCAGCCCTAGGGTTGGTTTTTTTTCCCCCAGTAAAGGGACCCTCAGCCACCCCCACGGAGCCCACTCTAGATTTTTTTTTCAGAACCCTCCACCACCTCCACGAAGCCCACTGTTTGCTTTCCTTTCATAGAAATAAAGCAGATCAAAGACAAACACATTTCTTAAGAGTTGGCTAGGAACCACAAATCTTAGTGGAAACTGTAGTATATCGTACAAGAAACATTCTCCTACTTGTATGTTGTGCAGAAGTCACGTCAAAAAAGGATGGACTCCTGGAAGGTTTCCATCTAGGGCAGAGCAGATCCGAGTTGGGGAGCCATTGCTGGACCTGAGCTACAGACTAGAGCTTGGACAATCCAACCCTTTTCATTAATTCCCTAAACTAAGACACCTGCTTTGTATGCATTAGTTCCACTGTCCCTGCAGTTGATTCAAGCGTGTGTGTGTG
>PVKC010011797.1:0-24319 GCA_004027635.1 Crocidura indochinensis | reverse complement strand
TACTCAGAAATTGCTCCTGGCAGGCACGGGGGACCATATGGGGCACCGGGATTCGAACCGATGACCTTTTGCATGAAAGGCAACCGCCTTACCTCCATGCTATCTCTCGGGCCCCCTCCTAGTCTTTTGTATTTGTCATTTCCTTATGCCACAGAGTTTCTGTCTTCTCTGTGTGTATGTGTGTGTTTAATTTTCATTCTTGGGGCCGGGCGGTGGCGCCAAAAGTAAGGTGCCTACGCTAACCTAGGATGGACCGCAGTTCGATCCCCTGGTTCCCCATATGGTCCCCCGTGCCTGCCAGGAGCGACTTCTGAGCGAATAGCCAGGAGTAACCCCTGAGCGTCACCGGGTGTGACCCAAAAACCAAAAAATAAATAAATAAATAAATAAATTTAAAAAAAAAGAATTTTCATTCTTTCCTTTCTTTTTTTTTCTCAGTTAATTCTCAGCTCCAGGGAAACTGTTATTTAGGGAAACTTTCACTCAACTATCCACCCTAGATTAAGTTCCAAAATTAGTTTCACAGAACTTTATGTTCCTTCTCTTTATAACATTTGTTCATTTGCAACTTTATGTCTGTATGATTTCTTTGTGTAGACTTACTAGACTGTAAGCAGTATAGGAATGGGGATCAAGTCTAGTCATGCTGTATACTAATATTTAATACCTGGCATGTATTAGGTGTTCATAATTATGTATTGAACGAAGACCTTGTTCAATAGATCCCAAATATTTTCGATTCTTTTGTTGAAAATTTCTCATTTTCTTTCTCTCACTTTCCAAGGGTTTCTATGGAAGAGAAAATTTAATATGGAGGTTAAGGATATTCAATACCTAACTACCATTTTTACAAAACCTATTCTAGAAAGGATTCAACTTTCCAAAGCATTTAACAGCAGAACTGATGGCAAAGAAAGAGAATATACATAGTTGGAAGCTCAGGCTTGTCCAAAGTAGAAAATGACATCACTACCTGCTTAGGAGCATTATACATAAATATGTCTTTTGAAATGAATTGACAGAACAATTTTAGTTGTGTTGAAGGCATCATTTTTCCTAGTTGGCTTCAGGTTTTCCAGTATTTGTAAACTAAGGTCTTCAGGGAGTCAGACCATTGGCTAGAAAGGCATTATATAATTAAAACACTAGGACAATGGGTTGGGGTGTCCCATAATTTAAAATGTGCTAATATATCTTGAGCAAAAGACTTATCACAGTGTCCCCATCTGTAAAGCAGTTGATTGTGCCTACCTTTAAAACTGTGAAAATTAGGTTAAATGAGCCACTATGTACTAGAACAACAAAGTATCAAGAAATCAGATGGAGGGGCCAGAGGGGGTGGCACAGGGCATAAGGCGTCTCTGCCTTGCATGTACTAGCCTACAATGGATCGTCGTTCGATCTGCCGGCCTCCCATACGGTTCCCCCAAGCCTGGAGCGATTTCTGAGCGCATAGCCAGGAATAACCCCTGAGCATCACCGGGTATAACACCCCCCAAAAAATCAGATGGCTTGTTTGTTTGTTTGGACCACACCCGGTGTGTGTTTTAAACAGTACTAAGGAAGTAGAACAACCTTTATAATCCTCAGGGTGGATAACCCCTTCCCAGAATGCTTAGCCTTTCTAAACTACCATCAAGTATAACAGCGGAACAGTCATAGTTTATACAGGGAAAGGTCTCCCAAAAAATGCTTACAAACACTCTTCCTCAAGAAGATGCTCAAGAATATGCATCACTGTAACAAGGTATATCATAAAGGATTAATTCAGCCGGTCTCATCTCTATATATCCTGCACTCTTGATATACTTGTCTTCACCCTTCAGTATAACTCTTTTTTGTTGGTGTGTGAGGACGTTTCTTTTTTTCTTTTTTCTTTTTTTCTTTTTTTTTTTTTAATTTTTGTGTCACACCGGCGGTGCTCAGGGGTTATTCCTGGCTCTACACTCAGAAATCACTCCTGGCAGACTCAGGGGACCATATGGGATGCCGGGATTCGAACCACCATCCTTCTGCATGCAAGGCATTACCTTCAGGCTCTCTCTCCAGCCCTGTGAGGAAATTTCTGAATCTGTTTTATTTCCTTAATCGTGTGTGGATTATTACCTCTATCAGTGGTGGTTTGCAGACTCTCGTCCCTCCAATCCCTGGGATTGGAGCATGAGGCTTCCACTTCACTGCACAATCCAAAAATTTGCCCCTTGCCTGGATCTTGGAAGACTGAATACTTGGACTAGCCTGCCTGATAGAAGTCTCTTTACCAAGGGCCTTGAATCACAGCAAATAGTCCGATAACTACATTATTTATTATATAGATCTTGACTAATATCTTTGAAGAAACTGAATTACTAAAGTCGATCGTGAAAATGCTTCATACTGGAAGCCATTTATGCTTCTTTGGTTGGCAATATTTTGTGGCTCTTGTCATATTGCTCAGATAATGAGTGTTGTCTGTAAGACTGCTGGAGAAGACATTTGTCAGCTTTTCTCTGGTCTCTAGTTGACTAAAATAAATATTATGGGTTTAATAACTTAATTTTACAAATAACAAAACCGATCTTTGAGACTTAATGAATTGTCTGGAACACAGGAAATTTAATAGGATAAAAATCCAGGTATCTTCATTTCTCATTCAAGTCTCAGGAAGGTTCTGTATTTCTTTGATAAACTTATGTACTTAGATCTTTTGATGTCTCTGCAGTTCAAGATCATTCCCTAATATTCTTTGGTTTGGCTAGTTTGATAGACCAGTTGTGTGTCTTGTGGGCTTTCCTTTTCATTTTTGATCTTGCTGCTTTCAATATTCTGTCTATCTGGATTTGTTGATTTTTAGTATAATGTGACTTGGAGTATTCCTAATTGTATCCTATTTTACTGCCATTTGAGCTTCTTAGATCTACATACCTATATTCCTCAACTCTGTAAACTTCTTTTAATTATTGATGTTTTGTTTTGTTTTTATTTGGGAACCACAATCAGGAGTACTGAGGGATCATTAATGGCAGAGCATGAGGGGCCATATGAGATGCCAGGGATCAAACCTGAACTGAGCTATGTGCAAGGCAAGCTCCTTGCCTAATGTACTTTCTCTCCAGCCCCAACTCTGAAATTCTTGTCAATAGATTCCTTTAACTATTGTTTCTTCATCACATTTGGTCTTCCCCTTGAACTCACTGTATACAGTTCATTTCTTTTTAGATTATTTCCCTCCTTCTGCTGTTTCCTCATGGTCTACCTCTTATCTATCATGTTGGAGCTTTTTGATCTTTTGCTCAACTTCATCACATACCTAATTTGTACCATCCTATGCCCTGCTGATCTTACCCATTACACCTTCCACTCTGTTCCTATTCTCATCTTCATTTGAACTTTTTTAATATCTTCACTGAAATCTGGAATTTTCCTCATGAAACTTCATTACTTAAAAATTGAGGGGGATGGGCCAGAGTGATAGCAGAGCATTTGCCTTGCACTTGGCCAACCCAGAAAGACCCCAGTTTCCCAGCATTATATATGGTCCCCTGAGCTCACCAGGAGCAATTTCTGAGCACAGAGCCAGGAAAAACCCCTGAGTGCTGCTGGGTGTGACCCCAAAAAAATTGAAGGGAAGGGGCTCTTAATTTATAGAAAGAACAATCAGCTTTATTTAATGTTTCACAGTACAGTTTACTATTGTTGCTCTAATGCTATGAGATCTATTCAATCTCATTAGGTAATCATTAGCTGTAATAAAATTGTTGTGAGGCAAGAGCAATAATTCAGCAGATAAGGTTCAGCCTTGCATGCTGCTGACCCAGATTTAGTTCTGAGCCTTTCATGTGTCCCCTGAGGACCAACAGGAATAATCCCTGAGTACTGGACTAGGAGTAATTTGTGAGCATTGCCAGGTACAGCCAAATATATATATATATATATATATATATAAACATACAACTATATATGTATATATACTCATATATATACTCATATGTATATGAGTATATATATATATGAGTATACATATATATGTATATATATGTTTTGATGTCCATGCAGTTTAAGATCATATATGTATGTGTGTATGTGTGTGTTTCAAAACAGATATTGCTCAAAGCCAATATTGACCATTCATCAGTTTTTCTCAGTTCAGTCAATACCCTTTTACTAATCTGCAGTTTCTATTTGAGCTACCAAATAAGCATAGCCATACCTCAGATTAGTTCTTACAAGTAGAACAATTCTTTCTTCACGTGTTGAATTCAGCTTCTTTTTTGAAAAACAAAATAAAACACCTTTGCTCACTTTCTCCCTACTTTTCCCACTCTATTAGTGCCCTGCTGATGTCAGTTTAATAATTTAATATTAATCAGTTTAATAATCTAGTAATTTAAATAATAAGGCTCCTCACACTTTGATTTCTATTTATTTTTCTCTTTCTTTTTCTTTCTCTTCTTCTTTCTTTTTTTTTTCAACCACACCCTGCACTGCTCAGGGATCATCCTGGCAGGCTCAGTGATTCATATGGGATCCTGATTAATAACATACAAGACAAACATCCAATCCCCTTTTTTTGTGTGTCAGTGCTTTTATTTGTTTACAGCACTGCCATAATTTGCAGTTTTGAATTATTAAATAATATGCAACCTAGTTATTTGAACTTTTTATAATGGCTTCTATTTTTGTTTCCTTTTTTCAGTCAGGAAACTTTGCAACTGCCTGACTTAAACTCTACCACTCTGCCTTTCAGTATATATATTTTTTATATTCTTCAATTTATGTTTTCCATTTTATATATTCAGAGAATTTAATGGGATAAGATACTTTTCTTACACACAACCAACACTGCTTCTGTCCCTGGTGCCACACATGTTATTATGTGTATTTATTTCTCTACTATGAAGTAGTTATTCCTCTACAATGTTTTTTTATATCCTGTATATGAGTCATATGATTCTGTGTCTCTCCCTCTCCCTCTGACTCACTTTATTCAGCATGATACTATCCAGATCCATCTGGATAGTAAATTTCTTGACTTTCTTTTTCTCATAGCCTAATAGTATTCTATTATATATATATATATATATATGTATCATAACTTCTTTATCCAATCATCTGTTCTTGGCATTTGGATTGTTGCCAGGTTTAGGCTATAGTGAGTAGTGTTGAACATAAGAGATCAAATGGCAGGCTGGAGAGATAGCACAGTGGTAGGGCGTTTGCCTTGCAAGTGGCTAATCCAGGACCAATGGTGGTTCAAATCCTGGCACCCCGTATGGTCCCCTGTGCCTGCCAAGAGTGATTTCTAAGCAGAGAGTAGAAAGCCTGAGCACCACAGGGTGTGGCCCAAAAACAAACGAACAAAAAGCCAACAACAACAACAACAACAAAAAAAGAGTACAAATGTGTTTTCTCATTGTGTTTTTGGCCTCTTAAGGTATATTCCCAGGAATAGAATTTCTGGGTCATATGGAAGGTCAGTTCCAAGGTTGTTTTGGGTTTTTTGTTTGTTTTTGAGGAATGGTCATATTGTCTTTTCAAAAAGACTTGTTCCATTAACATTCCCACTATCAGTGAATGAGGATCCCCTTCTCCCAGTATTCATGCCAGTAAGCCAATTCTCTCTTTTTAGTCTTTTTTTTTTTTTTGATGAGTCTCTGTGGCATGAGTTGATGTTTTATTCTTGTTCTAATTTTGGTGATTAATGATATTGAACCTTTTTCATAGACCATTTTGTCATTTGTATTTATTCTTTGAGTGAGTTTTCTATTCATCTCTTCTCTATTTTTTGATGGGGTGGGATATTTTTCTTGTAAATTAAAGTTTAAAAGGGGCCGGGCGGTGGCGCTGGAGGTTAGGTGCCTGCCTTTCCTGTGCTAGCCTAGGACGGACCGCAGTTTGATCCCCCGGTTCCCATATGGTCCCCCAAGCCAGGAGCGGCTTCTGAATACATAGCCAGGAGTAACCCCTGAGCGTCACTGGGTGTGGCCCAAAAATCAAAAAAAAAAAAAAAAAGTTTAAAAGATTTTTGTGCTCCTTGAAAGCTGGCAAGTTTACCTCCCACTATTTCATAAGCATACACTGATAGAAGAGGTCAGAAAAAAAAAAAAAAGACAATCATTAATTTTTTTTTTTTTACAAAAGCAGCAACCAAAGCAATGTCTTGCATGAGGTGCCCAAACACTGAGTTGAAGGCCAGATGTTACATATCTATGTGTATGTTAAGGAGAGGCATTCCAAAATCAAGAGAGACAGACTTTTCTTTAGAGGATAAGCAGATCTTTACCAATAAGCAAGTGTCACATTTTGCTCTCTTGTGACGTTACCAGGGAGATAAGCTCTGTCTTTAATACAGTAGTCAAGCAATAAATTTCTGGCATTCAGATGGATATCATTTCTAGTCCTTAAAGACGTTTGCAAACTAGTTTTGTTAAGAAGAGCCAAATAAGGCAGAAATATGTGATTTTCATAGGGAATAGTCTCCCAACTCCTTTTTACTTAAATATATTTCAGAGTCTATACTGATCTATGTACATTGCCCTTTTTACCTTACTTTCGATTAATTCTTCTTGTGTGGGTGTTTTTTGTCTTTTTTATTCTTTTTATTAATTCTTTACAATTTTTATTTTTGGTCCACTGAAATCTATCCTCTCAAAGGTCTGTGACAAGTAAATCTAATCAAATAGATTTTTAATAATTTTAGTAAAAGTTAATAGTTCAATAATTTGGGGGAAAATTAACAATTATTATACTTCCTTAATTCTAAACTTTTCTGTTCTCTAAGAACAGTCTTCTTGGGGCCAAAACAATAACACAGGTCATTTGCCTTGCAAGCTTCTAACTCAGGGTGATCTCAGATTGGGTTCTCGGTATCCCATATGGTCCCCCTAAGAACCACTGCGTGTGCCCCTCCCAAAATAATAGTCTTTTTTTCCTTTTTTTTATTTTTTGGGGGGTTACACCCAGTGATGCCCAGGCATTTGCATGATTCTGCACTCAGAAATTATTCCTAGTAGAGATCAGAAAATCATATGGGATGCTAGGGATCAAACCCAAGTCAGCCACTTGCAAGGCAAAAGCCTTATTTACTATATTATCTCTCAGGACACAGAATAGTATTTCTTTTTCTTTTTCTTTTTTTTTTTTTTTTTTTTTTTTTTTTTTTTTTTTTTTTTTTTTTTTTTTTTTTTTGTGGTTTTTGGGTCACACCCGGCAGTGCTCAGGGGTTACTCCTGGCTCCATGCTCAGAAATTGCTCCTGGCAGGCACAGGGGACCATATGGGGCACCAGGATTCGAACTGATGACCTTTTGCATGAAAGGCAAATGCCTTACCTCCATGCTATCTCCCGGGCCCCAGAATAGTATTTCTTATGCTTCGTCTCTTGCTCATCTCTTCTCATTCTTTCTGCTTTTTAATTTTGATATGTGAACAGATGACAGATTCAGTTAATCTATAGTTGTTTAGTTATCATTTCCTTTGAGTTTCAGCTATTATTTCTACAGGTGACTATAATTTCATTCTTATATTCCAGACTTACCTGCTTTCTCAGTGTTAATGCCTGCATGTGATACATTTTAAAACTAAAGGTTAGATATAACTCAGAAGTATAAAACTTGCCTTGCATGTGTGAGGTCCTAGGCTCAATCCCAGCACCAAAAATTAACAAAATAATAACAAAAATGTTTATCTACTTCTAAGACAAACATTTATTCAAAAAGACATATGCAGTACTTCCTGCTGCATTGCTCTGGCTAGCCGAGGTGGAGGCAGATAGCTGTGGTGGAGACAGAAGCATTAGCAGTGCTTCCATGGCAGAACTTGCAAGAGTCCTGCTGCCCTGTCCCTGCTGACAGCCAGATAGCACAGCGGTTCAGCTCCTGGAAAGTGAGGGTTGAAGAAAGTAGAGGGCAGAGGCCCGCAGCGGTGACTCCCATTAGATCGGTTCCTACAGCGGTACCCAGCGTCCTTAGAGAGGCCCTACCCAGCAGAGATCATGTATTGCCTCCTGTGGCTGCTACCCTTCCTCCTCATCCCCAAGCCCCTTAACCCCATCCTGTCGTTGAGTCACTCCATGTTCAAGGGCTTCTACCTGCTCAGCTTCCTCCTGAAGCGGAAGCCTTGCACGATCTGTACCATGGTTTTCCTGGCAGTCCTGTTCCTCATCTGCTATCGTTAGTTGCTGGGGAAATTGCTTCCTATATGACTGCTTCGATTCCTCAATTGGAAAATGACCCTGACACCTAATCACTCAGTTAAGTTTCCAAGGAAGCAGAGGACCAGAAGACAGGAGGAGAGCCACGGACATAGGTCATTACGCATTGGAATTTCAAATCCTGCAGACATGCGGCTACCGCATTCCTGATGGCGCTTTTTGACCTGTAATGTTTTATCCATATAATGTGATTAAAGGCACTAACCAGAGCTTTTATCGTAGAGTCCTACAGTCAGGGTGATCTTGTCCCCATCTCCATTTCCCGCTGGCAGGATGGCCACCTCCCTCCATTCATGTGAGGAATCTATGCTCCAGCTTAATTTGGATAAAGGAAATGTCAGTTTCATGTCCTTCTGTGACCCATCCTGTTCTGTCCTCACTTCCCAGAATATTACCAGCTCTCTTTTCCCTCTTGTGGTTTCCCACTGGAAATCAGTGTGATTGTCCCTCTAGTCAGAACCATCCATCGTACTCTGGCCTGACAGGACGGTGGGCAAGACTGAGGACAGAACTAGAGCCAGCCCATTTTGGGAATGGAGCCAATAGGCCACACTTGTGGAACATTTGAACTGCACTTCTTGGGTTTCTATTTCTGGTGTGTTCATTGCACATATGTTTGAAATATTTAATAAGGCTTTATAAACTTAAAAAAAGACATGTGATGCAGCTGACTGGAGAGAGGGAGCCAGTATCTCAAAGCTGCTGCCAGGAGTGGAGGAACAGCCATTGCCACCCAGGAGAGGGCCCCTTAGGAAGGAGGCGGCAAGATAGTGGACGACCCCAGTGCTGCTGACATGAAGGTAGAGATAGGGAATATCAAGAAGCTCATTGAGTGCTTGAAGGCAGCCTTCAGCAATGGCACAAGCATATCATTGGTCATTCCTCCCAAAGACCAGATTTCACGAGTTAGCATATGAGTTTGGAACTGCATCTAACATTAAGCGACAAGTAAACTGCCTTTCAGTCCTGGGAGCCTTTACATATATACAGCAAAGACTCAAACTTTATAACAAAGTACCTCCAAATGGCCTGGTTGTTTACTGTGGTAGCATTGTAACTGAAGAAGGGAAGGAAAAAACTCAACATTGACTTCGAACCTTTCAATCCAATTGCTACACCATTGTATTTGTATGACAACAAATTTCATACAGAGGCTCTTACAGCACTTCTTTGAGATAGCAAGTTTGGCTTTATTGTAATAGATGGTAGTGATGCACTTTTTGTCATACTCCAAGGAAATACAAGAAAAGTCTTGCACAAATTCACTGTGGATCTCCCAAAGAAACAAGAAGAAGAAAGTCACTCAGCCTTGCATTTTGTGCGTTTCAGAATGGAAAAGTGACATAACTATGTGTGGAAAGTAGCTGAGACTGCTATGCAACTATTTATTTCTGGGGACAAAGTGAATGTGGCTGGTTTCTAAGTAAACTAAGTCAGTCTGATGTTTGATCAGAAGTTGCAAAAGTTATAAATTAGTTGATAAATTCTATGGTGGAGAAAATGGATTTAACCAAGTTATTGAGTTATCTACCGAAGTCTTCTGAAATTCATTCAAGAAAAGAACTTACTAGGACAATACTTTGATAAAATCAGCCAGGACACTTAAGTAGTATTTTGTAGTTAAGTAAGTAAGTAGTATTTTGTAGTTAAGTAAGTAGTATTTTGGAGTTAAAGGCTTTAGAAATAGTATCAGTAGAGATTCTAATAGTTTATGAAAATCTGGATATAATTACATATGTTCTTTATTGCAAAGGCATGGAAGAAGAGAAAATTCTCTACCTAACTCCAGAGCAAGAGTAGGATAGATATCATTTCATAAAGAGACAAGAACATGAACTGATTGAGGCCATGCCTTTACTGAAATGGTTTGCTAATAGCTATAAAAAATTATTGGCACTACATTGGAAATTGTCACAGATAGGTCACAAGAAAGATCCCGCTGTTGTCTAAATATAAAGAGTCCTAGTGTTGGTGTCGGGAATGTAGGTATGCCCTCCCCCAATTCATCTATCACACCCCCAGTTTGTAAAAGAATTTGGTGAAATTGGAGGTATGTTGTGTACCTACTAGACTTCTAGGGAAAGGAATACCAAGGAGGAGATGATTAATTTTTTTACCTTGATGACTACTGAGTAGTGGACATGGGTCAGGCAAAACGTGCCTCACCCTCCAGCATCAACACAAGGAGCATACCCATGATGGAATTCAAACAGATCCCTGCCTTACAATTAGAACATTTCCAGAACTTAATCCATGAGCGTTTTTTTTTTTCAACTTGAACACAGAGATTTCTTTATTTTTTTTTTTACGATTTATTGCTAGTTTATTTCTTTTTTATCATTTTATGAATCCTTCCTAATCATGAATGGAGAAGCTCAATTCAAGTCAGATAAAGGAAGCTCAATTCAAGTTAGAAAAGACAAAGTTGAAGCAATTATGTAAGTGGTCTGAACGTATCTTGTTTTTATTGATTATTATTTTTATTTACTTCTTGATTACAGATATGATTATGATTAGGTTTCAGTCATGTAAAGAACACCCCCCTTCACCAGTGCAACATTCCCACCACCATTGTCCCAAATCTCCCTCCCACCCACCTCACCCCCACCTGTACTCTAGACAGGCTTTCCAGGTTCCTCATTCATTCCCATGATTATGGTAGTTATCAGTGTAGTTATTTCCATAACTGCACTCACCACTCTTTGTGGTGAGCTTTATGAAGTGAGCTGGAAGTTCCAGCCTTCCTCTCATTGTCTCTGAGGATTGTTGCAAAGAAGACTTTTATTTTTCTCAAAACCCTTAGATGAGTGAAACCATTCTGCATCTTTCTCTCTCCCTCCTACTTACTTCACTCAGCATAATAGATTCCATGTACATCCATGTATAGGAAAATTTCATGACTTCATCTCTCCTGATGGCTGCATAATATTCCATTGTGTATATGTACCACAGTTTCTTTAGCCATTTGTCTGTTGAAGGGCATTTTGGTTGTTTCCAGAGGCTAGCTATTGTGAATAGAGCTGCAATAAATATAGGTGTGAGGAAGGGATTTTTGTACTGTATTCTTGTGTTCCTAGAGTATATCCCTAGGAGTGGAATAGCTGGGTCAAATGGGAGCTCAATCCATGAGCGTTTGATTTTGAACAGAAAAACTAATCCAAAGACAAGCTTACACTTTGATGTGCCATGGTGTCAGCTCATCAGCCTACAACTAAGTACCTAAATGCCACTTGGACTAATTTAAAAGAGAATCCCAATTTTTACTTTTCCTCAATGGTGAAATTGGTTTGTCTTGTATTTAATATAAAAAAAGATTTTTTTAACCTTCATACATAAAAGCAAAAATATTTTAACTGCTGTAAACCTTCAAAAGTTAATAGAAATGCAATCAGAATAGCTTGTTTCTTATTTTGATTGGAGGAAAATTAAATTGCTGCATTTTGCAGTGACCCATTTATATAGTATTCTCAGCTGAGATTGTATAAGAAGAAATATATGTAATGAAATATTGGAACAATTTCTCTCTTGGTTTCTGTTCAATGTTGCTAGGGTGAGATATTAGGAGGCGATTTCAACTTCACTTCCTCAAACAATACCCTTTTCCCCTCCAGGCTGTCAGCTTCTACAATACAAATTTTATTGCAAAGGCAAACTGACACATGAAGTATTTGGGTCAGTGTACTGTTTTCTTTCATTTGTTTTATAGGTGCTTTTGTGCCTGGGGTTTGGAATGCCTCAGCATCCATTGCTTTGACAAGAATTCTCATACTCTTAACCTACTAGAAACCAATTTGGGATGGATATGATGGGGCTTCTGCACTATTGTTGGGATTGGGAGAAATAAAATACGTGATTTAAGTGAGAAAAAATAAAAATACATGCATACCATTTTCATTGCAACACTCAGAAAAATATCTAAGATATGGAATCACACTAGATGTCTCAATAACAGATGAATGGGTTGTGAAGATATGGTATATATACACAATGAGATACTATGTAGCTGCAAGTAATTAAGAAATCATGCCGTTTATTGCAACCTGATTGGAACTGGAAGATACCATGTTGAGGAAAGAAAGCTAGAAAAAGAACTGTAGTGGAAGCCTCATACGCCAATCCCAGGGGGGTTGGGGGGTGCAGGTCTGGATGCAATTCTGGCACAGGAAATAATCCACACAGGTTAGGAAGATAAAACAGGTTCAAAAACTTCCACAACAAGCTGTCTGAAAGTAGGCCAAAGGGTACCAGCAGATAGACAGGTTAGATGTGGGGCTCAAACTGGAAGAAACCTCTCTAACCTGAGGTCTTTATTGGAAAGAGTAAGACCACACATTGGTGAAGTACAGGTAATGGTAGAGGACCAATCGAGAGGTTCTTCCTACCCAGGTGGGACAAGCATATGCAAAGAATAAATATCCTTATTAGAGTAAGAAACAGCTACTCCAACAACTTCCCCTTATTAATTAAAGAAAATTTAGAAATATCGATACAACTAAATAAATTGTGTCTCAAAGTTCTCTGCAAAAGGCAGAAACTCCTATCTGGATGATAAAAGGGTGGCAGTATTTTGCATAGGTTCAGTAAAAGTTGGGGAAATAAAAAGAAAAAAATAACTAATCTAAGAGCAGGGTGTTCCCACTCATGAAGCATCTGGTCATAAGGCCAACTGTAGACTACAGGCTGTCTAAATAAGAAATCTAGGTTCCACAAAAAGTTCTCCTTATTGCAGTTGTCACAGTAAGGCTTCTGTAATTAGAGATCTTGGATTTTGCACAGGCCCTATGTCAATGTCAGGGAGTCACAAAGTGTCCTGGTTTCATTTCACCATTAGGTGTCTTGACATGGAAACTCCCCCTGAATGCATATCATTGCTGTTTCCAAATCATTGTCAGGGTGGCATAAGAGCCCATCCTGGTGCAAATCACGCCAGGGCAGCACAAAGGCCTGCCCCAGTTGAAGGTTGATATCTGATGGTGCAGAAACAGTGTCAGTTCCAAAGATAGGATCCAAGGTTCAGGGATGAAGGGCCAATGTCCTAGCAAATGAAGTAAAATCATAATTATGACAAATGTTCAGGATGCAAGTCCCCCCACAACATAAAAATTTCAGAGTTTTTATTCCTAATAGATAGGAATTTCTCTCTTTACCTAAGATTTCCCCATTTTATTGTGCTTAATCAAAAAGGAATACTGCTACAGGATACTATTGATACATTAGGGGTATTAATGGGTATTAGTAACAAGATAAACAATCCCTATTACATGAATCTAATAGCAACACAGTTCCCAGGACAAATACAGGATGATCATATTTATCTGTGGTATATAGAATAACTGGACATGAAAATGTAGTAAAGGAGAAATGCCTATAGGTCATCCTTGACTCCAGAGTATAGGGAGAGGGGCCGGGCGGTGGCGCTGGAGATAAGGTGCCTGCGCTAACCTAGGACGGACCGCGGTTCGATCCCCCGGTTCCCCATATGGTCCCCCGTGCCTGCCAGGAGCGACTTCTGAGTGAATAGCCAGGAGTAACCCCTGAGCGTCACCGGGTGTGGCCCAAAAACCAGAGTATAGGGAGAAGAAGGTTAGAGAAGGACAGAAATCAAGAAGAGAATGAAGAAGGTAAGAAAAGGAAGTAATAGGTCAGGGACCTCAGTATACCAATAATGTGGGAGAATAGTATTGCTAAATATCCAAAGCATAGATTCAATAATACTGAAAACATGAGTTCTAAACTACAACCACTGAACTTTGCTATCTGTCAAAAGGGATGAGGTGAAGGAAGCATGGTAACACTTGTGAAGGAAATTTGGCATTTGGGGTTCAGGTTGGTGTTGTATATCTAATACTCATCTATCAATAATTTTGTAAAACACATTATAACTAAAGTTTTAAAAAAATTCAAACTAAGACTCTATTTTACCCCCTGATATTAAAAACCATTGTCAGTGAAGCCCTCATTCTGTCAGTTCTTGAATCCAAACATGCTTGAGCAGACTTGTTCAAATTCTGAAGATTTTTAACTTGAATTCTTTGGGCTTTTCTAATCCATTTTTACATTATCACCTACAAAGTTACTCAAAAATATATCATATTATGGAGTCTGGGAGTAAAAACTTGACTCTCCACCATTTTAATAGAAGATCTTCATGATTTGACTACTACTAGTCCCCTTTAGATTCTGTTTCTGCTATATTACTTTATACTCACCCTAGGATACGAGTATAATTTGACCTCATTTTATTATTTATGTCCTAAACCCTTTTTTAAATGCTACCACCAACCCACCAAACAACCACCAACCAGCCATTAATCCCTGGAGATCTAAATATCTGTAAGTTGTGCCTTCTTTAAAGAAGAAAATGCGTACATAACTAAATATCTCATAGCATGATAAGTAATACAAAGATACAGGCATTTTTAGTCTTCTCAAGATACTTAATAATATAAAGAAATATACACTTGAGTAAAGTTTTTAGAGGATTTGGAATTTATTATATGACTATGATAGCATATTTTTTAAGTAAATGTATAAAAGTGTGTAGATGTGAAACTGGTGGAAGATTGAACAACAATAGAAAAACACCAATAACCTTTAATATATCAAAAGAGTATGAGCTTTTTATAAGTATGATCAAGTTTATATATTAAAAAGAAATCACAGATCTGAAGCAATAGTATGGTAGGTACAGCTTTGCACATGGCTGTCTCAGTTTTCATTTCCAACATGCCATATGATTTCCTAACCATTACCAGGAGTGATCCCTTAGCATAGAACCAGGAGTAAGCCCTGATTACAACTGGGTGTGGCCCAAAAGCAAAAAATGTTAAGTAAAATAAATAATTCCATAATAACCATTCAAGCAAGAATTTATAGTGGCTGTAACTAAAAGATGGAAATATGAAGAACAAACATATTAGGACCAAAACAATCACATAACCAACCCAGATTAGTTTCTCAACATCCCTTATGGTTCCCCTGAGCACCACCACTAGTAATTCCTGAGTACAGAGCCAGCAGTCACCTCTGAACATCACTAGGTTTGACCAAAATAAATAACTAAGATAAAAAGGCCAAGGGATATTGATTTTAAAATAAAGATAAAGCAAGCAAATAATATTGACTAAAGATGGTATATATATGCATGGTGTAGTAGCTCTGTAATGATAAACTAATGACTTCAATACTTTTGTAAACAGGTAACCAAATTAAAACTTTTTTTTTTTTTTTTTGGTTTTTGGGCCACACCCGGTGACGCTCAGGGGTTACTCCTGGCTATTCGCTCAGAAGTCGCTCCTGGCAGGCACGGGGGACCATATGGGGAACCGGGGGATCGAACCTCGGTCCGTCCTAGGTTAGCACAGGCACCTTACCTCCAGCGCCACCGCCCGGCCCCTAAATTAAAACTTTTAATTAAAAAATAAAAAATAGGACTGGAGAGATAGTAGAGAGATTAGGTCACTTGACCCAGGTTTAATTCTTGATACTGCATATAATTCCTTGAACCCTACTAGAAATGATCTCTGAGCACACAGCCTAGAGTATACACTGAGCAGATCCTGATGTGGCATACTCCCCTCCCCCCATATAAACAATATTTATATATTCTTTAAATACCTTTACCTGATTCTTCACAGGGTTATTAGTAACTGAAAAAAGGAAATTCTGGTATGTGCTTAAAGTATACTTGAATGTTGAAGACATTATGTTAAGCAAAATGTGGTCAAATATTGGGTGACATATTATATGACAACCCAAATGTGAGATGCATTGAATAGTCATATTTATGTTACAGAAAGCAGTACGGTGATTGCCAGGAGCAGTGACTTTTTGTTTAGTGAGCCAAAATTTCAGTTTGGAAGGGTAAAAAGTTCTGGAAGAAAAGTATAGTCTATGGTGATGGTATGGAAGTACTTAATGAAACTGAACTATATATTTAAAATGGTTACATAGGAAATATGATTGTATGTTTTATTCCAATTTGAAAAATAAAAGTAAATAAATGTTCAGAGAGATGAGATTAAAGTACTCAAATAAGAAATTTGTCATCCTTCACATTATAATAAAGCAGATGGTTTATCTGTTTCTTCCATGTACTAAATTCCTTGAAAGCAAAAACAATTACCACATTTATGAATATGTTAAAAACGTTTTTACTGTTTTCTTAGTGAATGCTTGAATGAAATGAGTAAATCAGCAATTGCTTAAGCTATTTTTTGTTTCTACTTTTTTTTTTCAATCCCTGGAAAAAAAAATGTTTGTTTTTCTTTGGTTTTTGGGTCTCACCCAGCAGTGCTCAGGGGTTACTTCTGACTCTACGCTCAGAAATTAATCCTGGAAGGTTCAGGGGACCATATGGGATGCCGGGATTCAAGTCACCGCTTTCTGGCATACAAGGCAAACACCCTACCTCCATGCTATCTCTTTGGCCCCAGATCTCTGAAAATTTATATCCTACTTCTCCCCATCCCATTTTATATTTAGGCATTGTGAGTTGCATTACTATCAATGATAGTTTCAGGCATGCTGTGTTCCACACTCTACCAATTTCAGTTCTCTCTAGCAATGTCTCAAATGTACCCAGTTTCTTAATGTTGTTTGCTTATTAGTTTCATGAGTATATTCTGCTTCTAATATATAGTTCCTCGATAGTAGTTTGTGCATTGATGCCATAGTTTATGCTTTCAAGTGTTTTCCAAAATATCTGTAAAATTTGCCTCTTGTATACAAAGAAGACCTAACTATGCTTATAGGATATACCGTATTTATTTCAAATTTTCCTTACATACTTTATTTAACAATTAAATTATGTTAAAAAATCTTCAAAGTTAGTCATTTAAATTTATGAGTATAACAAAGAAAGCTATTTCATTTAAAGATCCAGAAACCTCTTTTTTAACCTTAAGGCAGGATGATATTAATATTAAACTTTTTGATAGCTATTCTCATTCTATCACTTTGAAATATAAAATTAGACAATTTTAAGAGCATTATATCACGTTTCAAGTAATTCTATATTTTCTTTATAGGTTATATATAAAGTCAGATGTGCCACTGAGCTTGACAAACACAGGTAAGTTTTGTAAACAGCAAGATCTAACTTTTCCACACTAGTTTTCTCAAGGTGAAAGAATATAGTAGTGACTTTCATCTGGGTTGTTCAGAAATTTAAAAAAGAATCTCTCTCACTTTCCTCTATCTTTACCTCTTTTTCTCATTCCCTCCCCTTTTCCCTCTCCCTTTCTTTTTCTCTCCTGTCTCCCCTCTCTCCCCTCTATCTCCTCTCTCTCTTCTTTCTCCTCTCTCTGTCTCTCTATCTCTCTCTATCTCTCCCCTCTGTACTATGTCTCTGTCCCAGGAAATAGATATCTTAAGAGTTCTCTAAAAACATATCAGATATTCAACTTTATAAGATGATAAGT
The DNA here is from genome assembly GCA_004027635.1 of Crocidura indochinensis. Classification (NCBI taxonomy): domain Eukaryota; kingdom Metazoa; phylum Chordata; class Mammalia; order Eulipotyphla; family Soricidae; genus Crocidura; species Crocidura indochinensis. Next base: position 6,707 of record PVKC010011797.1, on the reverse strand, counting down.
TATCTGATACTGCAGATATTGTTATTGTGTTCTTCTTCACTCAGATATGAAAGAAATGTTTGCTATTGATAGCAGTTTTTTAAGATTTAGCATTGTTGGGGCTGGAGCAATATTACAGAAGGTAGAGCTTTTGTTTTGCATGCAACTAACCCTGGTTGAATCCCTAGCATCCCAGGAGGTCCCCAAGTCTGCCAGGAATGATTCCTGAATGAAGAGCTAAAAGTGATTTTTGAACATTGCTGGATGTGACCAAAAAATAAATAAATAAAAATTTACATTGTTCAAACATGTTTTTCCTACTTCTTAAAATTAGTATTAGCAGTCAATTAAAATTCAGATATATTAATTTTCTAGTAATATTTTTATTTGGGATTACAGCTGGTGGTATTCAATGCTTTTATCTGGCTCTGAGCTCAAAAATCATGCCTAAGGGACCGAAGAGATAGCATGGAGGTAGGGGTTTGCTTTGCATGCAGAAGGACGGTAGTTCAAATCTCAGCATCCCATATGGGCCCTGAGCCTGCCAGGAGCAATTTCTGAGTATAGAGCCAGGAGTAACCCCTGAGCACTGCCAGGTGAGGCCCAAAAACAAGCAAGCAAACAAAAAATCACTCCTGGTGGTACTCAGGGACAGTTTGGTGTGCTAGAGATTGAACCTGATTAAGCTGGGTGCAAGGCAAGAACCCTCCCTACCCTCCCTATGTATTATACTATCCAGCTCCATAATTTTTTAGTAAATATTTAAAACATGGTAGTTCTTAGAATGAAAATAATCAATGATAGTATGTATTAGTTACAAAAATGAAATTTTTGCATTACCTTAAATAATGCTAAAACAGTATTGGTGGATGAGATAGTTCAAAGGGCCAGATGCATGTTTTTCATGAAGGATTCCCACCTGACCTCCAAGGCAATCAGTCTCTAACCACCACTGGCTATGGCCAAAACTCTGGCTTCCCCCCAATAAGTGTCATTCGTTCTTCCTAGTGGAAGCAATTGACTCATTGTTCTCAATATATTGTTTTTAATTAATGCTTTAAAATGGAATACCTTTTAAAAGTGCTTAAATATTCATTTCATAACAGCACATATATCCCAAATATCAAGTTTGCATTTAATAAAATTTAAAATACTTTATATTTCTCATTAATTATATATATGTAATAAACTATTTTTTTCTTTCAGAATTCTTCTGCATTTGGGATTTATATTGGCAAGTCTCCTCTTTTTAGTGGTGAACTTGACTTGTGCAATGCTTGTCCATGGAGATATCCCAGAAAACCAGTTGAAATGGACTGTGTTTGTTCGTGCATTAATTAATGACAGCCTATTTATTCTTTGTGCCATTTCTCTAGTTAGTTATATATGCAAAATAACTAAAATGTCATCAGCAAATGTCTACCTCGAATCAAAGGTAAGTTTATTTCTTAAGTTTATACTTAAAAATCTAAGTTTAACACTTTGTTGCATAAACTTTAATAAAAAGTTTGTGTTTTGGGGGGCCAGAGAGATAGCATGGAGGTAAGGCATTTGCCTTGCATGCAGAAGGTTGATGGTTTGAATATCAGCACCCCATATGGTCCCATGAGCCTGCCAGGAGTGATTTCTGAGTCTAGAGCCAGAAGTAACCCCTGAGCGCTACTGGGTGTGACCCAAATAAAAAACTTGTGTTTTGGAAGATGTTGTGAATATCATATTTATGAGTATGAGATAATCACTAGAAATTGAAAGTATTCAAGCCTTGACTCTACTAAATATTTTTTAAGTTTATATTAGCATACAGTATTTTCTATGGCTTATCTTCTGAATTGAAGGCTGACTAAATGAAATTAGAATTTATGTAACATATCCAAATAGTGCACTATATATAGGCACACACACAATTTCAGATTTCATCTAACAGAGGTAGCAATGTTTCCTTTATACCAGATTTGACCTGCATACATTTGGATTAAGAGTTTTAAATGACATACTGATAAAGTGACATTTAAATAGTTTAGAAAATGTTGCTATATACCACAATATGAAATCATTATGTTTTAAATTTATAGCATTAAATTCATAAATACCTTACTCTTTTCTTTTTCTTATACTTTTCTTCAGCAAACAGAAGTGGTATTCTCTTGGGAGAAACCATGAAAATACCTGATATTCTTGATTGATATTGATTAAGCAATGTAGTTGAATAGATCAACACAGTGTGCATGTTGCGTAGGAGGGAGGAGCAGTGTTGTGTGACTATTATGGCATGGTCTTAGATATCCCTTGAATTGCTCAAAGTTGGTTTCATTCTCAATTCACTGAAATGGATAATTGTTAAATAAGTGAGATAAAGTTTTAAAAACAGATATCTGAAATATTTTTAGACATCCATATTTTGCTATCTTTAACACAGTCCTAATAAATAAGGCTAGACACTATAATTAAAATTAATTAATCAAAATTATGAAGCTTAACTTCATATTTAAACATTAGTAAAATATAGAATAAATATATGTAGGGAGTAGTGAGGGAAGCTTTCAAATCTATTCATCTTATCTTGACAATAATTTTTCTTTTATTCTAAAAATTAGTTCCTCAAATTTAAATATTTTAGACAATTCTGACTTCAGTACACATGCTATTAATACTCTCCAAATAACCACACAGTGGGTCATGACCAACTCATCTACCAAATACTGTAAGAAGTGACTTTCTATTTAAAAAAAATAAAATAAAATGTCCTGTCACTAATATAGTTATTTTGTGGAATAATAGTATTTTCATTTTGTATAATAAAATTGCCACAAAAAAATGCCTCATGCTTGTCTAATGATAATTAGAGCATAATTAGATATGACTGAATTTAAAGGCATCTTTTCTGGATACCTCACAACATTTTTAGTTTGATTTTACCTGCATTAAAATAGGTAATTCTCTGAGTTTAACAAAGATGCTGAACTGATAAGAAAAGTTAATCTAAAATGTGCTCCCAAGGTTGTTTCAAATACCTTTTCCTATCATATGAAATATATTTTATTATTAAATTTGTTTATTTTATATTTTAAAAGTCTTAAGTTTAAAAACTGCATAGATTCAGAATTCTCCAAGAACACTACAGAGACATGTTTTAAAAAACATACTAATGTAAATAAATATTAAATTCTAGATTATTTGTGTTATATTATACTGTTATATAGTTCTTGATCTTCTTGACTTTATTAAAAATTCCTAAATAGGGGACTAGAGCAATAGCATGGTGGGTAGGGCATTTGCCTTGCATGCAGCAGACCCAGGTTTGATATCTGGCATAATATAGTCCCCCCCAAGCCTGCCAAGAGTAATTTCTGAATGCAGAACGAGGAGTAACCCCTAAATGCTACAGGATGTGGTCCAAAAACAAAATAGGCAACAGCAACAACAACAATAATAATAATAGAATTCCTAAATAGGACCAGAGCCATAGTGCAGCGAGTAGAGGATTTGCCTTGCAGCATGGCAGACCCAAGTCCAAACCCTGGCATCCTATATTGTTCCTTGAGCACCACCAATACTAATTTCTAAGTAAAGAGTCAAGAGTAATCCCTGAGCACCACTAGATATAGTCCAAAAGGCGATAGATAGATAGATAGATAGATAGATAGATAGATAGATAGATAGATAGATAGATAGATAGATAGATAGATAGATAGATAGATAGATAGATGGATGGATGGATGGATGGATGGATGGATGGATGGATGGATGGATGGATGGATGGATAGACGGACAGATAGACAGGCAGATAGATGGACAGATAGACGGACAGACAGATAAACTTTAAAATTCTTATATCATTTATCCAGGGCTATATTTTATTGCTTTTGCATTTTCCCTTTAAAATCACTAACCTGGTGCTGAAGAGATAGAACAGCGGTAGTGCATTTGACTTGCATGCAAAAGACCCAGGATGGACCTGGGTTTTATTCCCAGCATCCCATATGGTCCCCAGAAACTGCCATGAGAGATTTCTGAGTGCACAGTCAGGAGAGGAGTAACCCCTAAGCACCACTGGGTGTGTCCCAAAAGCCAATAAAATAAAATCACTAACCTCTTTTGTCTTTTTACTTTTATCTAGTATATAATAATAACCACTTCCTTTATTTAATCAATAAATGTAATGAGCATTTGCCTCCTCTTACAAGCAGCACTGTATCTTATTAACCTTAGTGCAGATCTTAAAAACAGAGACATTGATCTGTGTTTGCCTTATTCTTCCTAAATATTCTGTGAGAATATGATCTTCATTTTAATTAAATCATAATTTACCTCAATTAATCTTACCTTTTTATGCCAGACATTCTAAATAGCACACAGAATATTTCCCTACCTATATTTGCAATATGTTTTATTCCCTTTCAGAGAAGAAACTTTGAAAGTAGTTTCTTAACATGTCTTAATCATTTTTTTCTCTTTTTGTCTAAAATAATGGCTGACATATAGTTTGGTGTGTCTTGTAGTCTACCTTTTTTTAAAGTAGATCTTTCTATTTATCCTTTAAGACTGGTTTTGAGTCTAAGATGATGTTTATCTGTGAAGCTCTATATTCTTCCTTCAAATCTGAATGTGTGTCTGGCTGGGTGAAAGACTCTTGGCCATGCATTAATTTTGTTGAGTTTTGTCACTATATTCCATGACTGCATTCAGTTTTTAGGGTTTCTTGTGATAAATCTGTGATAAAGCTATGTATACTCACTTGAATGTAATATCCATTTTAGATCTTGCTGCTTTCAGTATTCCATACCCATCTATGGGGTTCATCACTGTAACTAGGATGTGTCTTTGGGTGTTTTTCTTTGGATCTCTTTTAGCTGGTACTCATCAGATTGTAGGATTTGGTTGCATGCACTCTTTAGCTATGGGAGTTTCTTTGCAATGATGTCCTTGATTGTCGATATTCCATGGGGGTTTTCTTCCTGTGTCTTTGGGAATCATTGGGACTCCAATGATTCTTACGTTGTTCTGTTGAGTTTATCAAAGACTTTTTTCATCTGTTCACTTTCTTAGAGGTTACTTTTCCCTTAGTCTGATCATTTAGTTCTTTCCAACCTCTTCTGTTGTAGGAAATTATTATACACCTCATCTTCCAGCTCACTGATTCTGTCTTCAGCAGCTGTTGCTCTGTTGGAAAGGCTTTCTAGTAAGGTTTTGTTCATTTCATCCACCAAGTTTTTAAGCCCTGATTTTCAGTTTGAAGTTTTCTTATTTCTACTCTCAGATTTTCTTGATCCTATTTGTGGCACATTCAGTTCGTTCCATGCTTTCTTTGAGTTCTTTTTTTTTGCTTTTTTTTGTTTTTGGGTTACACCCGGCAGTGCTCAGGGGTTACTCCTGGCTCCATGCTCAGAAATTGCTTCTGGCAGGCATGGGGGACCATATGGGGCACCGGGATTCAAACTGATGACCTTTTTCATGAAAGGCAAACACCTTACCTCCATGCTATCTCCCGGGCCCTTTCTTTGAGTTCTTAACATCTTCCATATTTCTTCTTATCTAAGTCTTATCTAAAGTCCTTATCTAAGAGCATAAATAGGTAGTAGGTACTTCACAGATGATCAGAGCTACCATCTTTGTTCTCTAAGCATGGTAGGGCCCTGCATTTTTCTCCGATTGTCACGATTGTAGTGAGGTCTTTTCAATGTCCTCTGCTGGTATTCAGTGGCTAGGAGGACAGCGTGGCTCCTGAACAAAGTGACTTCTGAATCTTAAAGTCTCCATCTCTGCCTCCTACGGCCTTGGTTCTGATGCAAATTCAGCCAATCTTGAATAAACCATTTTTTAATACGAGCATCTTTGTAAAAATAAATCGTATTTATTTTTACCTATTCTGGTTATTTTTATGTATGTATACTGTTAAGATTTTAACTTAAATTTTATTAATATACATATACTTCCATGTGTGGATTTACAATGCAGTTATTTATAAGAGTAAAATATTTTTCAATTTTTAGAGCAGAGTCTAGATATTTATCTTTATACTTGGCCTATGTGTTGCATATAATAAGAGTATTGCTCTTGTTCAATATCCCTCCTAATTCTTTTGTACACTTAGTAGAATTGGGGTTTGATGCTTTTATATTCTTTTCAGAAACTATTGATTGCTATGGATTTTTTCCTGTTTATTCTACAAATACAATATATTTTAGGGCCTGTGAGGTGGCGCTAGAGGTAAGGCATCCGTCTGCCTTGCAAGCACTAGCCTAGGATCGAAGTTTGATCCCCCAGTGTCCCATATGGTCCCCCCAAGCCAGGGATGATTTCAGAGCGCATAGCCAAGAATAACTCCTGAGCGTCAAATAGGTGTGGTAAAAAAAAAATAAATAAATAAAGTTTATTCCTATCAAAATGTTATAAAAGGATTTTTTTTGCAGCCAAACTATTATAAATTAATCTACTTGAAATAGCTTAATGAAAGATTAATCACATTGATATTTTTAGAAAGTGCAATAGAAATAGCACCTACGGTTTATTTTTGTGTGTGCCTTAAAGAAAGAAGAAAGTGGGGCTGGGCGGTGGCGCTGGAGGTAAGGTGCCTGCCTTTCCTGCACTAGCCTAGGACGGACCACGGTTCGATCCCCCGGTTCCCCATATGGTCCCTCAAGCCAGGAGTGACTTCTGAGCACATAGCCAGGAGTAACCCCTGAGCGTCACCGGGTATGGCCCAAAAACAAAAAAAAAAAAAAAAAAAA